>BQNB010028438.1:0-56654 GCA_026074375.1 Tanacetum coccineum
TACCCGGTCAAGATGTAGCTTCGTTGGTAAGTAGGGTGTTGAACACTAAGAGCGAGAAAGTTAACCTTATATTCTATCAGTATTTTATTCTAATTAATTTGTCTAGCTAATTCTATGTTATTTTTAATTTTTGTTAAATCTATGCTAAACCTAGTTCTAATGATAAAAGGGTGGGGGGTTTCAGCCTGAGAGACTGGCACAAGTTTTGCGGTGACTAAAATCACTTCAATACACAATAATCACGCAAGAAGATAATCAGAAGATAAAAGAGTGGTCAAGCAAAATGACAGAAAACTGTATTAGCCATATTAAATCCGATTAAATGTTGGTTTATTTGCTTGGTGCAATGAGTGCTTATCTCGAGGCGGCATATCATTCTTAATACTTAGGCGGTACTTCTTCCTAAGACCTAGACACGTTGAATCTTGTCACAATTAACGCATCCGCATAAAGCATCCTTTTAGTTTAATTATAATTTATCTTAGTGATTAAAGCACCATTGGACAGTCTCACTAGACTCAGTTTAATTATAATTTATCTTAGGGATTAAAGCAATGGTGATCTTGTTAAACCCTAGCCCATCGGGACTTTACCCACTTACTGCTTGACGACATTTTATAAACTGGTAGTCCACTGCCCAAGTCTTTACCAATTGATTAAGAACATACTCGTTGTTCCAAAGGGTCACCTGTCAGGCCAACTAAGCTCACTAATCTAAAGGCAAAGATAGGACATTATTTGTGATCCTATTGGTCCAGATATATAAAACGCTATATTGAGAGCCATCCTAGTATCTAGATCACTTGGTCAATCTCACTAGACTCAGTTGAATGATGGGTCGCATATTCAAGCACATAAACAAGTATGAAACGATAAACATAATTAAACAATCAACGATAAATTAAGCAATCGAGATTAAACAAACCAAACATTGGATCTTCATTAAGATGGCTAATACCCGAGGGTATTAGCCCATAACCATTGTAATAATATAAGTATAATCAAACAACCAAGGTAAACTAACCGAGTTAACGAATGATATCAAAAATTGAATGATTATAAGAGTATAGGAATTACACGGTGTCTTCTATGGAATTAGTATCGATGGTTAACCTTGGCTACTCTTCGTCTCTTAGAAAAATTGACTTTTATGTTTATGGTATAGAGAATATGATTAAGCACACTAAAAACTCGTTTTTGAGTCTTCTATTTATAGTCTCTAAAAATGAGTGGATACGCCGTATTGAGTGAGGTCAATACGGCGTATTAGGGTGAATTCCTTGGAGTGCGTGCTACGTTTACAATCAATCAGTAATAACTGTCTTCAATCACATTTATTGCAGGATCTTTGATTGTTTGACCAGCCGGATACGGCGTATGTAATCAGCATGATATGCCGTATTGGGTATTGAACGAACGCGTTTTCTTGTGAAGTCCAGGCGCTGATACGCCGTATCTTCTTTGCTGGATACGGCGTATGTAGTCAGAAATAAGCAATCTACAAATATCATCATTTAAGCTCCAAAATGTGCGCCTTTTAGCTTGTCTTCACAATGTACTCCATAATTACTGCAATTAACAACTTTAAGCAATTAAGTAACAATTCTTGCAATAATTATATAAAAGTGGGTAATTTACTTGGGATAAATGACGCTATAAAAGTAACGTTATTTGATGTCATCAAATATCCCCCACTTGAATCCTACTTGTCCTCAAGTAGACTCTAGAAACTTAATGAAAATGTATCCCAAGTGAAGTTAAGGGTTTTTCCTTTGAGCATTCTTTCATTTAATCACCTATACAAAACCAAGCACCTCACAAAATATGGGAAACGAAAACACTTAGATCACTCAACTAATCTAGGTGGTAACATTTAATAGGTACGCTCAATTGCTCGGTCGTGATTAGTATTCTATCATATGCTTGGCAAGGACACACATCTCCACCACTAGAGCTAAGGAGTAACAAGTTTATAAAGGTAAATTGGGTTAATAGGCTTAATGGTTTGTGGTATGCATTTAATTACACATACCTTTCACAATTAAAATCGGACTTAAATGACCCAAAACGTACCAAAAATACATTGTATTTGTATGTTCTTATATTTAGCTAGACCACTTCTTTTATCTTCTGTTAATTTGCTTGCATGTGTTTTAGATGTCTTAAGTTGATTTAGTCACACAAAAACCCGTGACAGTCTATCAGGCTGAGACCCCGTTTTTTTTAAACGTTAGATTTAGGTTATAACATAGGCTTTAGCACTAAGTTTATAACATAGAATAGAATTAACTTAGTTTAGATAACAAAAATATTAATAAATTGAAATGATTGTTTCTTGCTCTTAGTGATCGACACCTGATGACATCAAATAACGTCTATTTTATCGCATCATTTATCCCATGTTATTAACCCATTTTGTATAGTTATTGCAAAAAAATGTTACTTAATCGTTTATATTGAGAAATTGCAGTAATTATAGAGTAATTGGTGAAATGTTAGGCAAAAGGTGCGCTATTTCTGGAGCTTAATGAAGCTATTTTGAAGATTACTATTCTGGGAAGAAATTTACGCCGTATCCATCAAAGCAAGATAGGGCGTTCTGTTACCTGCATCACCAAAGACAAGAGATAAAGATCAATATGTCATTATCCAGAGAGACTCAATACGTCATATTAAGATATAGTTTTTAAATATTCTGTTTAAGATATCAGGCGGTGGTCCTACTACGAAATCCATATAGCTGTATCCAACATATTGATTACGCCATATCACCTGACTTCCAGGGACTTATAAATACGGAAACTCAAAACGAGTTTTAAGTGTGCTAAATCATATTCTCGATACCGAAACGTATAAAAAAAAAAAAAAGAAAAACAGTCAATTTTCAAAGAGAACAAAGAGCGGAATAGTCACAAGCAACGTTATCAAGTCTGTAGGAGACATCGTGTACTTCCATATACATTAGTAATCGTTTAGTTTTTGGTATCATTCATTAACTCAGTTAGTTTACCTTGGCTAAATAATTGCTTTTGTATTTATTATGAATATTTGATGGCTTAATACTTCGGGTATTATGCCATTATTATGGAAGATCTGGAATGTTTGGTATTTGTTTATCTCGATTTCTTGATTTATCGTTGAATGCTTGTTTATGTTTATCAATTTATACTTGTTTACGCGCTTTTGTATGCGACCTATCATTCAACTGGATCTAGTGAAGCGGACCAAGTAGATCTAGAGTCCGGGATAGCTCTCCATATAGTGATTTATACATCTAGAATTATAGTTACACAAATATTGTCCTTCTAAGTCTGTGTCTAGGATACGCTTCGGGCTTAACTAGTTAATTGGATATTGCCAATGGTTTATTGATCGTGTTGACTAGCACGTGACCTAGATAATTCAACAAGTAACGTTCTGAATCATTGGTTGGTTGGACAAGTGGACTATAGTGTATAAAATTGCCATTATGCGGTAAAGTCAGTAAAGTCTTTATGAGGCTAGGGTTTAACAAGCTTCCCATTGCATTAATCCCTAAGATAGGATTTATAATCAGCAAATAAGGATGCTTTATGCGGATGCTTTAATTATGACAGAATTAATGTGTCTAGGTCTTAAGATGATGTAACGCCTAAGTCTTAAGAATGATATGCCACCTCGAGAGAAGAAATCATTGCACTTAATAAACAAACCAACTTTCTAATCGGATTGATAATGGTTAATCAGTTTTTTATATAAGGTTCGACCGCTCTTTTATCTTTGTTATTGGCTTGTGGGTAAAAAGATGCCTTGAATTGATTGTAGTCACTAAACCAAACCATGCCAGTCTCTCTAGGCTGAAAACCCCCCCCTTTTCCCGTTAGAATTAGGATTTAGACTGACATAGGTTTAACATAGGTTTAGTTATAGAATAGAAATAAACATAGAATAGATAACCAAGAATTAATTAAGGATAGATTTTAAACCTCGCTTCAAGTGTTCGACACCTTACTTACCACGAAACTACTACCGATTGGGTACACTGCCCGTTAAAGTGTTGTTTTTGGTTTAGTCGGTAAAATATAATAACACACGCAACGACACTTCAAGTTTTTGGCGCGCTGCCAGGCAGTGATAATTATAATCTTGATTTTTTATTTGTTATTTTGGTTTTTAACATTAGATTAGATCAACCATTAGGATTAGTGTAATTTAGATTAGTGTATTTTCTTGTATATTTTGTAAATCTTGTATATTTGTGTTTAATTGTTTGTGTATTTAATTGTTTTTCTTAAATACACTGTTCTGGTCGACAGTTGAATACGGCGTATCCACTTCCATCGGATACGGCGTATCCAGTTCTCTGTCCAATACAACGTATCCATCCCAACTGATTTAATTACGGGCATTTTCTTTTTACCTCCATTGGTTATGGCATATCGATCGTCTGAAACAGAAACTGAAATATCGGTTTTCCTATTTGATTTTCGTGCCAATTTTTTTTACCTTTCTTCGGAACAAATCCTACTGATTGTTTATCCCTTGTTTCAGGTAGTGCATGACAAGGAGTTCTACGAACTGAAACTATCACACCTTACAAAGTACCTGACGAGGAGTTCGATCATCAAGGAGGACACTTCAAGACTCTAATCTTGGACGAAGTTGAGATTTCCTGATTTCATCTACTTTCTGATCAGAATCTCGGGAGAAGAAGTAGCGAAAGCAATGGCAGAAACAATGGGAGGCAATATATGAGCAAGACCCGAACATACTATGGATCGGGAGTACTAGGCCTAAAATTGATAACAAAGATCAATTTGAACTAAAAGGACAATTTTTAAGGAGCTTCGAGAAAACAATTTAGCGGTTCGGATAATGAATATGCAAATGAACACATTGAGAAAGTTCTTGAAATAGTTAACTTATTCCATGTTCTAACCTTCACTACTGGATCAAACTAATGCTCCGAGTCTTCCCTATATCCTTAACTAGAGGCCGCAAGTCGTTGGCTAAGAAACAAACCAATTGGTTTAATCAAAACTTGGGAAGATCTTAAGACTAAGTTTTTAAACAAATATGCTAACCTGGTGGAAACTTTGAAGAAAATGGAGGAAATCAACACTTTCACGCTAAGAGGCAGATGAAACCTTTATCAAGCTTTGGGAATGCTTTAATTAACTCTTAATGAAGTGTCACTCAACACTATTGATGAGACGCAGGTGGTAATTTTTGTTCTACAATGGGTTGGATGTTCCAACACGACAGATTCTTGACTCAAGAGGTGTCGTTCCAACTAAGACTGTTGCAGATGCCAAAACGACCATCTAAGAAATGGCTGAATACTCTCAAAAATGGCATAATGGAACATCTAGAGGAAGAAGTACTGAGACTTCTGACGGACTGGCTGCTTATTCAAACACTAACTAAATAGTCTAGGAAGGGAGATCAAAAAGGTGAATGAAAAAGTTTATGCAGCACAAAGTAGGATGTGAACAATGCAAAGGAGCCATTACACCAAAGATGCCAATTAAAAGAAAGAGGGAAAACTGAAGAAGCTTATACATTAATTTAGGTGGACCTTCTTCAAGGAGGGGGATATAGAGCAAAACATCTCCAGGGTACTATCAAAGGAAACAACACAAATCCTTTGTACCAAAGAATCGAGGCAATCTATGGAGATACCTCTGAGTTAAATTCATGAGTGAATCAGTAAAGAGACACGAAGAAATTCCATTTGATAATAACCCTCAGGTCGACGATGCTGCCTAATGAACCAAAGAAGCGGCCTATTCAAAACTTTAGAAATACAAATCGGGCAAAATGAGCCAAGGTCTACAGGAAAGAGGATTTGGAAGCCTTCAAGCTCAAACTGAAGAACTAAACCTGAGAGTCAAGTCAAGTTCAAATTTCAACCACTATTGAAGCTGATTCATACTCAATACGCCGTATTGGATCATCCTATAAATCCTTCGTACCAAGAACGAAGGAAATCTATGGAAGATACCCTGAGCAAGTTTATGAGTGAATCGGCAAAAAGACACGAAGAAAACTCCAATTTGATTAAAGAAATCCGAGCTTCAACAGATGCTGCCATTCGTAACCAAGGAGCATCTATTAAAACTTTGGAAATCCAAATTGGGAAAATGAGCAAGGTACTACAGGAAAGAGGATTTGGAAGTCTACCTAGATCCACTGAAGCAAACCCAAGAGATCAAGTCAAGTCGATTTCAACTAATATTGAAGTTGATTCATGCCCGATACGCCGTATTGGATCATCTCAATATGCTGTATCCACTGGACAGAGCCGTACACTAATGTACGAGACAAGACAAACAACGATTCCATTTCCAAGTGGTTTGAATGGTTACTACTGTGAAGAAAAGAAAGGATCATATGGACCATAATTCTCGAAAGCTTACTCTAAAGCTTCACAATCCATACCCCAAAAGGAGAAAGACCCAGAGAGTTTCACTTTACCTTGTTTTATTAATAATGTTTGCTTTGATAATGCTCTTGTTGACTTAGGAGCTAGCGTTAGTGTTATGCCTCTCTCGAGCTACCTTAACTTAAGATTAGGCGAATTAGCTCACATTAAGTTGTTAGTTGAATTAGCAGACATGAATGTGAAATATCCAAAAGGAATAGCTGAAAACGTACTAGTAGAAATTGGTAAATTTACTTTCCCTGTAGACTTTATAATTTTAGATATGCCCAAGGATATCAAAGTGCCCTTGATCCTCAGAAGACCATTTTTGTCTACCGCCCGTGCTAAGACTGATGTTTACAAAAGAAAATTACTTTAAGGGTCGGGGAAGAAAGAATTGTTTTCATAAGTGTTAAACCTGCTAGTAGTTTAATTAAGAGGGTCTACATGCTAAGTTTGAGAGAAAGAATGGAATTTGATTTAGAAGCTAGGCTAATAGGAGAGACTTTGGTGTTAAATAGATCATTAGACCTTTTCTTGGAAGATTACATTGAATTAAATGATCTAAATGAACCATTTTGAGCTTAGGAGAAATCAAGGAGATGATTTGATGCCCACCATTGAGGAAGGTGAGGTAATTGAGGAACTTAGAACTAGGGATGATGAACTTAATGTTGGAATTATTGATTACCCTAGTTATTGCGACTACAATAAGAAGATCCATATAGATTGTGCTCACAACTTAAAATTTTCTTGCATGATAGGATTTGAATTTACGCACGCTAACTTTTTCCCATTATTGTATGTCAATGTGATGTCCAAAAAGTTTCTGATGACATCCAATAACGTCTATTTTATAGCATCAATTATCCCATGTTATTAACCCATTTTGTATAGTTGTTGTAAAGAATTGTTACTTAATCGTTTATATTTGAGAATTGCAATAATTATGGAGTATTTGGTGAAACTTAGCAAAAGGCGTGCATTCTGGAGCTTAAATGAAGATAGTTTGAAGATGATTGTTCTGAAGACCAATACGCCGTATCCATCAAGGAAGATACGGGTAATCACATTTACTCATATAATTGGTTGGAATAGTTTTCACTTCCCGCTATATTTCACCCGCCTAATCCTTCATGTAAATTTTTTATTTTGAACATCTTATGTACACCACATTTCCCTTTTCCTCATTCCCACTTTCCTTTCCTCTTATTTGACTTGATCAAATTATATGTGTAAATACAATGTTTAAAGCTTCTCTTGCGCCACATTGGAAATACAAGTCTGACAATATGGAACTATGAATTTTCGAAAAGACCAAGATTTTCGTGCATATGAGATTTGATGTCAGAATTTGTTATTTTCCTTTTTGATATTGGTACAAGCAACATGTTAATCATTATAATACTCCGTATTGAGTTTTTCTTTATTACTTGTCAATTGCTTGTTTATTTATTCTATTATATATGTGCAAATTATGATTAGCAAATGTTTGAGGAAATGTCTAAATGGAATAAAAGCAACACAAAGCTCGTTTACATGTTCTTGTATGTTTGCTTTTGATCTATATAAATCGAGCTTGATAAATGAATTTCACCGTTCTCATGTATGATATTTTTGTTGCTCGTGAAATTCATATAAAGCAACATTTTAATAAGAGTGTTGCAATAATCTATAAAATGTGCAACACTTTAAATTAAGTGTCGTCATTAAACATCCACAAACGCAACACTTATAAAGAGTGTTACTTTAAGTTATCATACTTGCAACACTTCAAACAAAAGTGTTAGTTTAGATCTTAATATGCAACACTTATTCTAAAATTGTTGCTTTATGACCAATGTTATAAAATAGGCAACACCTTTTAAAAATGTTGCTTGTAAAACGTTGCAATAGCCCTATTTTGTAGTAGTGTCATTTTGTTAATGACATCAATATGGTCATCTCCTTGCTTAAAGACAGGAACTGCTAGACCGGAGTCTATCTGAGGAAATTCAGCAAGATGTGTTTGTTGATTAACTGTGGAGACAATATATTCAATTTGAGGAATGGATTGTGGTTGTGGACAAGCATCTTGATGTACTGTGGATGAGTAAGCATTAGGATGCGGTATTGACGGATAAGTGATTGCATGAGGTGTGGATGGATAATTAGTTGAGTAATGTTGTGTGGGATGAATTGATCCATATTGAGGAGACTGAGATGGTGAAAACTGTTATTGGAACTAAGGATTGTTGTATGCGGATTGATAAGTGTTGAAGTGTGATGGTGTCATTTGATGATTAGCAACTAGTGCAAGTGGATCTTGATTGCGTTCATGCATAATATGGACTTCATTTGCATGGAGGTCATGTTGTTCAAGATATGCATGAAGTTGATCAAAGTTGGTGGTATGCAAATCTCTTACAAGTTTGACATCAGTCACAAACTTACTCCATTCAGGTGGAAGACTGTTTAAGAACTTGGTATTGACTTGAAATTGCTCCAATTTCATATTGTAAATGTTCATGTCATTGATCAGCTGAGTAAATCTCAAGTAATAGTAATGAAGTGATTCCCCCTTGATGTGAGCAAAGTTATCAAATGCATCATATAGTTTACACTCTCTTTCCTGCTTTATCAATGAGGTACCTTGCATTAGTAGTTGAACTCTTTCCCATAGATCCTTGGAAACTCTGTGATGATTAACGAGAGAATAGACATCAGTTGGTAATTCTTGAAGAATGATATTAGTTGCCTTGAGATCACATTCAGCTTGAATTTTTTCAGATGCAGACAATTCCTTATATTTCTTTGTCCTGGTCACACCATTTTCTTCAATCGTAGGCCAAATGAGTGGACCATGTTCAACTGATTCAAGTATCATCTTCCATGCTCTCTGTTTTGCATGTAAATTTCCATTATGCTTTTCCAGGAATCATACAGGTGTTTCTTCAACATTGGTGGATGATTGTCAGCACCAGAGAGTATCATGAATTCAGCAAGAGTAGACATTATTACTTTGATGTTATTAGATTACTTGTTGATCAGACAGTGATAAGAAGTAATTGTGTTAAAGTGAGTTGGGTTTAAGTGTTTTAGATCTTAAGAATACACGGGATTTTACTATTCTTGATTAAACCAGAAAATAACATTTCACGGGATTTTACAAATCAAATAAATAAACCGTATAATTCAAATTATGATTAATTCCCCTCTTAGGAAGTGATTAATTCGCCTTCAACAAGATAAGATTAAATCGCCTTGAAAAAAAATTAATTCGCCTTGGAGAAAGGATTAATTCACCTTGGAGAAAAAGATTAATTCGCCTTGGAGAAAAGATTAATTCGTCTTGGAGAAAAAGATTAATTCGCCTTGAAGAAAGGATTAATTTTCCTTGGAGAAAAAGATTATTTCACCTTGGAGAAAAGATTAATTCGCCTTGGAGAAAAAGATTAATTCGCCTTGGAGAAAATTAATTCTCCTTCAATAAATATCGTAATTCGCCTTCCAAATAAAATACTAATTCGCCTTGAAGAAAGTAACTAATTCGCCTTCAAGTAATAAACACTAATTCGCCTTCATGAACAACTGCTAATTCGCCTTCAAGAACATGAACTTCAACTTTTCCAAAACACTAAAAGACTCACCTTTTGACATTTTTACTCAAAATTTCTTGTACAACTTACCTATCTAAGCCTAGTAGAACCTTAAAAATACAAACTTTAAACTTTTTAACACAAAAATTTTCAAATCAAGATTTTGGACACAAAGACACTTTTTCGAACCAAAACTTATAAAAATGAAGATTCTTATGTATTTTCTAAGGTTTTGCTTGTACAACTAGATAATACTAAGACAAAGGAAGAAGAAAGTAGTGAACTTTATGGTTTTTAAACCCACAAAAAGGTAAAAACCTCTTGTATGGTTCGAACCAAATAGACGAGTATAAAACAAACACAAGAACAAACAATATCACCTTATGGCTCTTGATACCTGTCGGTAACCCGTAATCACTTCACTTCATACACATACTATATGAATTAAAGGGGGAAATAGAAAGAAGATATGAAAAAGTTTAGAGAGAAGTTAGAGAGAGAAAGAAGAGAGAAAATGGAAGATTGTAATATTAGCTTGTAAAAGAATAATCAACCAACACCCTTTTCCATAGTGGAAAAGGGTTTATATACCCATACACAATACATATGGCGTGTAGGGCTTTAACACGGACCGAGCTAGAGATTTGCTTGGGCTTAAACACGCAACACATACAATATTAGCTTACTAAACGAGCCTAGTTTCTTTTCTAGCCTATTACAACGTTACATAATTGAATGAACGAGACATAATATTCTTAATGAATGAACTTCCTTGTTCGACTCAATATGTTGAGGCTAACAATCTCCCCCGAAGTGAGTTCATTGTGACACTCCTTCTTAAATGAGATGCTTCCTTTGTCGTTGAAGGTTTGTAATCTTGGTCTCTGTCTTCATTGTAGGCTTGTTCCTTTATGTTGTTTGATCTTTGATCTTGAGCCTTTGTCATTGTCTTTTTTGATTCGTAACTTTCGTGAGATCTTTAAAATCTTTATCCCTTTAGTCTTGATCATTCCTTCGGCGCCTTTCGTTCTTGTGTTTTTGACCAACATGCTCATACTTTGAATCATCTTGAAAGCTTGCTAACAATCTCCTTTGACAATCATTGTCTTGATAATCTTGATATCTTGAAGGAAGATCTTGAATATAGAGGTTTGGGAAGTCATTGTCTTTAAATCTTGAGCTTTATTGATTCTTGAATCTTGATGCTTATAGTATGTCTTTGTAGTTTGAGCATGAGCATGTGGTAATGAATCCGACTTTAGCTAGAATGGGATACCGCCACCGTCGTATAACCTGCAAGTTTGCGTTAGTGATAATCAACAGATATGGACTGGTGTGTCTTGTACATTTGTCGGAATAAGGTTGCAATAACCACGGTTCCCGTTAATCAGTATAAATACTGCCTGTGATCAGATAGAATTCAACTTGATATTATTGGATGCATCGTGTTCGCGTTACCGGAGCGTCTCAAGAGGGACACACGATAAAAGTGGAATCAGATAGTTTTTTCTTTCTCATTATACCGTCATTATTTTACTGGAACAAGTTTGATTCATATAGAATCACACCATCATTTCTTTCCAGTTGACACAAGTTTGATTCATATAGAATCGCGCAAGTCACCTACCAAGAGCTTGTTTGATGTTGGCTCATAGCGATTCAATCTTCTCGGAGAATACTTAAGTATCACTCGGATGTTCTGGAAAAATCACAAGGATAATGCGTAGGACTCTTGTTAACAGCTTGTGAACTTATTGGTGTTCAACAAGTGTTTGTAATTGAATGTGTCCTAATGAGATTTATTTTATTGATCTCTTGGCTCTAGACTCGATTTGTGCGTTTTGGTTTTAGTACTCGGAGGCTAGAGCAGACTGCCACCTATTCAATATCAACTACCTCGAAGTGAGAAAGTTAATAGAAGTCGTATGTATCTCTGTGATAAATGAGACAAGATTCTATTAAGAGAAACTCGAATGGCTGGGGAGGGTTATGCATTGCATCACTGGGTCCATGATGTCATTCTTCAATATCAGAATTCATCTTTGTGAAAACCGATAGATTATGTATTGACCCGGTTTCTGCCTAAGTTGTGTGGAGGGCTTCTTTATTTTCACCCTTTATATATACATTTCTTTTTAATTCTTCAACCCCTTCAATGCTTACCAAGACGTCATTACTAACACCTTGGTGTGATTGTTCTAGTGTTAGCTCAATCTTAGTCGGCATTATTCCCTTATACTCATTCATCTCCAATCATACCTAAGGACTGCTATTTCTAACTATGACGTGTCCTTGGGTAGATCCCTCCGGTTCTGGTTGGATCATTGGATAAATACCTAACCTAACCACCTTATTAACCGTTCAAATTGTCGTGAATAAAGATTGTTGTTGGTATAGATTGTAACATAACTTTTCGAAGAGTATCAAGCACTTTGAGTCGATTAGATCACTTATTATTTCTCAAGATACATTTTAATTACATTTCTCCCCTTATTTTAAATACTAATTCACTTAGTTTTTGAAAATACTATGTTGATTAAAATTGTCATGAAGATTCTTTTGGTAGAATATTATCAGCATGATTATATTGGAACATTAACTTGCTCACCTCAATTTTACATTGTTGCACCAAAAAAAATGATATCAAGTTGTAAAATGAATATAAAATTGAGGTTGAGCTAGTGTCGAGCACACAATTTTGAAAGATTATGAATTGTCATAGAAGAATTCATGAAAAATTGTGCTCAGATACTGGATCATCTTATAACATACAATCTATTGAGTACTCATTATTATTCCTGATTTGTTATTAAGATTAGTGTAAATGTTTTGAATACCGAAAGAATTTAAGAATAGTATCCAAAAACATTAAAACATTTGTTTTTCGAAAAACTCCTCCTCAAACATTGTCTAATTTTGGAAATGATACCAAATATAGAAGAATTGTCTTGAAAAAACTCATGAGGGATGGAGTGTTGAACACACAATTTTGAAAGATTAAGAATCGTTAGTGAGAAATTCTTGAAAAATTGTATTCAACTTTTTGAAAAACCGAATGTTAGAAGACTTATCTTCTAACTCTAAGGATAAGTGCACTAAAACGTACACTCTCCTTTGTCGTTCAGGTCCGAGTTGCAATCTGAGAGCGATTACAAGTCATAAAGAAAATTAGAAATGACATATTTTGAAAGCACTTGAAACTCCTGCTCGAACTTCATTTACATACCCGTGTCAATGTTAATCAACATTTCTAGGCACGTAAATGTTATCGATTCCAAGAGACATGTCGAGAAGATTCTTTTTGTGAAACATTTTCTGATTTTTTGATTTTGTATTTTCATTTAGAAATTTTATATTTTTGTATTTGTTTTTATAAAAAATATTTACATATTGACCTCAACATTGTTATGTGATGGTGGAATAGTAATTCCAACTCTTGTCATGATGTAGCTGTCTTATCTACTAGAGGAACAACTTTTGGAACCAGCTTTGAACTAGACGGTTTATTACCGTGGTCGTGAATTCTGAGTTCTGAAATGTTATGATCAGAAGTCATTGCTTGTTTATCAGATTAGAATTCCCTGAAGCCTTGGTTTCTGAGATAGCAGTCTTTTCAGCAACCAAACTCCGAGTCCTTCATTTTTAGGATTGAAAGATGTACCTGCACTTAAGTTAAGAGTACCTGCACTAACATCAAGAGTTTGTTCGCATTCATATTCGTTAGTGATATCTTCATTTAAGCCATTTGTGGGTTCACTTTCAACCTTGGTTGTGCTAGATGTGAATATCTTTCTAGTAGGAACCCACCTAAGACCAACTGTCTTAAAAAATTTACCCATCGGTTTCCACCTAAGACAAGATCTAGGAGTCATTGTTTTCTCATGCACAACGAAAGTCTTTTTGATTGAAAACCTATGTCCTTTTAGGATATGTCTTTCTGGTTTCTTTGCAATACTTATTTGCTCTACGGGTTTGTATCTTTTTGTTGTCTTATTGGATGGTACCTTAGCACGTGAGTTGACTTCATTCAGGAATTTTGTTACACAAGAATCATGATTTGCATTAAAGACACATTTCTGACATGTCGAGCAGACAAAATGTTTGGAGTCAAAAAAATTTCTAGAATTCCTAGAGTGTTCTGCTATAGGCACAGTCTTTGTCGTTACGTAACTAGTCTTAGATGCATGCCAATTCTTAGACTTTTGGTTATTTATCCTAGGTTTTGGTTTGCAATCATTAGCTGTGCTTTGTGATTTAGCAGAAGGCATCACACTAGGTTTGGAATTCCTACCTATGTCATGTGTCTTGTTCTTAGCTTCCTCTAGGTAGTGATTATGAACCATGTCATTTGAGCTAAATCTTGGCATGTTCTTTGAACTATTTCTAGAGTTGCTAGATGCAATCACGTAATGAGGTTTTACAGCAACAAATTCTCTTTCCTTAGGCAAATAATATGTAGTGACTGGTTTTAACAAATCGTTATTCACATCAACTTAGGAGGCACACCGTGGTTTTGAAATTCTAGGTCGCTCAGACTTAAACGCAGTCGGTTGTCTAACAACTAATTGGTTTTTATGTGGTTGTAAAACCAGTTTCCCCAAGATTGATGTTCTTGCAAACTTAGTATTCACACTATTTCCTATTAATTTTCTTAACTCATTTTTTAATGCTGCAATTGCAAATCCTTTTTCCTGAAGTTGAGCTTTGAACTCAGTATTTTGAGCAATCAAAGAAGTTGTGTGTTCTATAGTCTTAGCTCTCGTTATCTTAATAGAATCAGACAGTTCTTTGTAATGCATTTTCAAAGTCTCATTTTCCTTAAGTAATTTAGCCACTTTATGTTCCAATTCGATGTTTATTGATGCAATTACATCTATGTCATGTTTAACCTTGGATTCATTACTTTTTACTTTTAAAAATTGACCATGTTGCCCTTCTTTTAAAGCTTGATTTTGATATTTAAGTTCAAGATTAACACAATGTGCTTCCATTCTTAAAAAATATTTTTGAAATTAGGCAACAGTCTTTTTGAGACAAATGTTTTCAGATTCGAGAGATTGATATAAAAGTTCAGTTATTTGGTTATCAGTTAATTTAGCAGGCAAAGGACATGTGTCATGACATTGTTCAGCATTCTGGTCAACCTCTCCTTCATTATTGAATTCAGGTTGCTCAGTATGTTGTTGTCCTGTAGCAAAGACATTGATTTCAGCAGTCGTTTGTACCTCATCCATTGGCTCTTCATCATATATGGGGTCTAATATCTGCATCATCAGCATGTGCATCATTCCCTGGTCTACTTCTTGTATCCTGCTCTTTTGATTCTGTCCCACTGCTTTCTGTGTCAACCAAACTAGCATCCAATGCTTCACTCGTATCAACCTTTTCTTCTGTTGTCTGCATCTATCTTTCATTCACCCAGTTGTCATACTCTCTGTTATGTAGTGCTCTTTTATAAATCGACTTCTTAACAGATTCCATGTGTTGGATCAGTGTATCATGGAATTCTGGAATCTCGAGTTGAGTGTATTGTAGAAAGTAGTTGCGTGTCATTACAACATATTCATCATCTAAATAAATTCGTGACTTGATGAACATCTGAAACTGTGTCTCGAGTACTTTAAAAGCAGCCATGGATCCAATCTCTTGAAATTCTTTGTTGTCAAGTTGCTTTTCTAGTTGATCCATGTTTAGGAACATTGTGCCTGTGAAAGTCTCAACATCTGGACCAAAGAGTGTCGCAAATGCACATTTGAATCCAGACTCGGTTCGAGTTCCTTTTAAGTCGTTGTTTGAAAGAAGCTTGAGGTGTGAATGAAGTTGTCGAAAAGATACCATGCAACTCTTTTTTTCTTTGTCTTGAATTTGTTGCATTTGTTGTTCTTCTGAATTCGAACACAAAGATAAAGTATCTTTCGTTTCCATTTTTTCGTGAATTGTGAATTGAAAATGATTGAAAGATATTAAGTAGATGTGTTGTGAATGAAGTTGTGGTAAAATGAATACAATTAGCATCCACGGGATTTTACAAGTCTATGATTGAAACCGAGAAAAGAGTTGAGTCTTTCGCGAGATTTTACAAAATCAATAGAAAACCGTGAATGTAAATTGATTGTTGTTAAGGTTTGTTTGTTTTAGAATTAATGTCATTTGTGTCCTTGTTAATGGTTTAGGTTGATGTTGGTTAAGGTTTAAGTATTTGTCTTTTAAAGTCCAAAGTCCGAATTGTCCAAAGTTAAATTCACCGAAAATGGCCTAGAACCGAAATTGATTCACTGAAATTAGGTCAACTGAAAATGAAATTCGGTACTGTGTAAATTAAGCAAACCGCCACCAAATTTTATCACCAAACCGCTGTCTAAGAGTAAGGCAAACCGCTGGCAAAAACAATAAACCAAACCGCTGGCAAAATTTTCTTTCTCAAACCGCTGCCATTAAAATTTAACCAAACCGCTGCATGTTTTTCTTTCTCAAACCGCTGCCAGTTTTAACTTAGTAAACCGCCATCAGTTTTATACCAAACCGTCGTGGAATCTTAATTTGGACAGAGTAACGTTTCTTAAGGAATAAGAAATGATCAAACCTATAACACCCCGTGTTTTCAGGTCATATTACGATCCCAATTATTTAATTTTCTTTTTATTTATTGGGTTTGGCGTGTTTACTTCCATTTAAATCGCACTAGTTAAATTTAAAAAATTTAACCAAGAACGTTAATAACTGAATTAGTACTATGTTTCACTAAAATATCCTCTACAACGTAGTTAACCAAAAACGAATATGTTCCATTCTTTTCTTTCCATCACTTAGTGTATAATCTATAAGTAAAAATTAGGACAAGACTTGTTTCTTCTTTGTTTTCAAATAAGGCAAGCAACAAAACTCTCAAGCAATAAATATCATACAAGACACAAACGATCTTCCCTACAATATAGCCATAAGTCACGTACACTTTTATTTCCAAATTCTAAAAACCAGTATCATTCGACAAGATAAGATTTTAACAAATATCTCATCCAAAAATAACCCTATTACCCAAGGTACAAAGCCTATAATCCCCTTTTTACAAAACCTAAACATACTCGTGATATATTTGGCTGCCTCCCTCTTGGTTTTGCTCCCACATTTCCAAACAGTATACCACTTTAATTCACTATACATTGACCGTGTGAAGCCCCAAAAATCCCTTACCCCATTTGGATTTACATTAGAATGTGACTTCTATTGGAAACACTATGCCTGCATCCTTTGTGAGTATAAGAAGACCTGCATTCTTTTGCAAACACAGAGAACACAACACAACTTCAATATTCATCATACCCTGTCATTATCTTTGGTTTCCTTGTTCACCTGGTTTCGACTCATACACAACACACAAGCAAACCCACGCCCTTTGTACCTTCATCATACACAAAACCTCAACAACCTAAGTTCGATCTCCCTTTACGTTTTCGGTTCTAGTCGACAATAGAAAGCTGGTGTTTAATGTGAGTTTGCGGAGCTAGAAGGGCGTGAATATATGGGAAAACACTTGGTCCTTAGAATTAGGGGTTTTTCGATCAGAAAGATTTTAGCATTATGGTTTTCGTTTGGATCAAGGAATAACCAATTGCCTCAACTATTTTATGAGTTCCACGTCCTTATACTTTCTTTTATGTATTGCAATATATATGGTCATTTGTGTGTGCTTGAAGCTTGTAAAAACAAAACTCATTTATGTTTCTTGTGATTACTTTTGTATATGTATTAAATATCACTTATAACTTTATAAAATTTGAAAGTGACTATAAGGACATGAGAATGTGTTATGATAAGCTATTAAGTGTAGAACTCAGTCCATTAGAAGCTTAGACGCGTGGGTTAGATAAAAAGAAAAACGCATATGTATTGTTGGAATAAAACGCAGCCCACACCTATAATTTTATGTACATTATTCAACCTCTAGGCGTGGAGCATAAAAACGAACCATAATTATTTTCTTAAATAGGACCATATAATAGTTATTTTGCCCCTGGAATCACTGATTTTCGTCAAGTAAATAAGAAGTTAGAAGGTCTCAAAGTAGGGTGTAAAAACCATCACTTTTCCCACTGTTTTAAACGTAGCCAGCAAAGCATTTTCGCGATTCGAAGTTTGCTGACTTACTTATGGTACTCGTTAAGAACCAATTATTATTATTTAAAGCCTACAATGTCCTCCTTGATTAGGAAAAAGAACTAGCCACTTTCGTTTAGAAACGAGCCCGCAATTTGCAAAGATAACGACTGACTTATCATAGTGTCTCGACATTGGTCGAACACCTGGTGTGCGTGTAGCCATGGCATGGGTGCGTGCAAGCCAACCTTTAGCCTCATTTTGACCCTGTTAACGACCCCGACACGCAAAATTTATAAAAGGTAAATTAAAGCCAGTATGTCCTAGTTTATTAAAATGTTTTTGTTTCGTCCTAAGGTTGAGTATCGGGGTCACAATTTGAGCCCAAAACTCTGACCACGCAAACGTCATATGCTGAAACAAACCTTTATTTTTTTAATGTGAAAACTGTCTTAGCGAGACGCATACTTTAGCCCCGTTTTTAACCCGTTAAACGACTTCGTTGGACAAAACTTAAAAGATGAAAGTTATAGACGGCCTATGAGATGTCAAATGTATTTTTATTTTTCATTATCGTTAAATAACGAATTGTTATAAAATTATAAAACTCCGAGTCGTCTATATTAACACTAAATTTCCTTACACTTAACCATACATTAGTTAAACGTCAACGTTTCGTCTAATTATTTGACACACTTAGAGACTAAACCAATGGCTGATCTAAACTAATGTTTTAGAGTTTAGATGATCTCTGTTCCCTCATAAAAAGGTCCGAAGTCGTAAATTGCCGTACTTTTATTTTGGACAAGTTGACAAAATAAAGTTGACCATTCTTATCACGAGAAATTATTTTCAAATATCGGCATTTTAAATAGAGTTCATAGACACAATTGGGACGAGATTGCAAAGTATTTAGTTTTTTAATTATCGTTTAGTAAAATCAGTATTATTTTTCATAGGTGCGGATAAAGTCTGTTGCATCGTTTTTTGTTGTCACTACCTTGCTATACCGTATATCATTCTACTTGAAGTGAGGTTGTAGTCCCCTCTTTTATACTTTTTCAATCAATTATCAAATCTCGGGATGAGTTTCATGTTTGTTTTACAAATGGATGCAGTACATTTTAAATTCAAAATATTACGAGTTTGCTATGTTGCTAAAATCCCATTATGCGAGTCATGTTTAATACTGTTTCAATTGTTGTATGTTGTTGTATTGCAGGATTACCTTCCGTTGCAGCAACAGCTTACACTAGTACAGTAGATGGGATGTAGGGACCAAATAGTATGCTTTTTCTCAGTCCCTCACCATTTGGTTTTGTGTTAATGTATCGTAGAAAACGTGATCTCTATTGTGAATATCTTCCTGGTCCAAGCATTGGTGGACGATCTTTTAAACCAGTTGCCATGATATTATTATGCATTTGACTATCTGTTGAGGATGTATTGATTGGAGTAGACATGATGAATGAATGAATATTAACTATGAAGTGTAAAAGTTGTTGGATCTTAAGTGGATATGATGTGATTGATGTTTTTGTGGTTATGTATGCAATTCTCGTTCACGGGATTTTACACGTCTATGATTTAAACCGATAAATGATTACGGGATCCTACAATTAGCATCAGAGCTACGTGTGGATTCGTGGTTGATTCATGTGGTTAAAAGAGATCAAATTCGTCCTTATTCTTGAAGAAAATAAGCCTATGGCTCAAACAAATTATTTGGGCTTACTTTGTTGGTTAATCTCATGGTTATTCATGCTATAAATGCTAAGGAAGAAGTATTGTTGCTCCTACAAAAGATTCATAAGCCTCAAGTTCGAAATCTAGCTTAAAAGATTCGAATTTTTTTTCCCAATAAATTCGAATCTTTTAAGCTAGATTTCGAACTTGAGGCTTATGAATCTCTTGTAGGAGCAACAATACTTCTTCCTTAGCATTTATAGAATGAATAACCACAAGATTAACCAACAAAGGAAGCCCAAATAATCCGTTTGAGCCGTAGGCTTATTTTCTTCAAGAATAAGGACGAATTTGATCTCTTTTAACCACACGAATCAACCACGAATCCACACGTAGCTCTGATACCAATTGTAGGATCCCGTAATCACTTCATAACATACATCATATAAGAATCAAACTAGAGAATTAGAGAGAGAGATGAGTTGTTTTGTAGAGAGAGAAAGAAGAGAGAGAGAGATGAGAGAAAATAGGAAAGTGGAATTATTTAAAATGAAACAACTAACTTTTCCAAAGAGGAAAAGTTACTTATATACCCCGACACATTAAGTGACTTTCAGGATAATTGACTAGGACCCAGGCTCGGGTTTTGCTTGGGATTAAACCCGAAACATATAAAATATTAGATTAACTATCGAGCCCGATTCCTAATACTTTCCTATTACAACGTTAACTAATTGATTGACCGAGACTTAAATACATAATGAACGAACTTCATGTTTGACACAATATTTTGAGGCTAACACATGTTCTCACCCCAAGGATGTAAATCATTTAAATAAGAGTAAAACACGGGGCTATGAACTCACCTGAGTAAATAGTCCTTTGAAAATGATAATAAATATCCAAGTATGAAGTCACACCGTCAAATACCTAAGTAAATACGATTAAGTTTTAGTCGACATATTTTAGGCTAACTACTCAGTGTATAAACTAAATTTAATTATAAGTTTATATATATTATTATCACTTGCGTGGTGGTGCACATGATTATTGTATTTGTAATTACGATGGCTCTTGGGAAACGTATATACTTTGTTAATAAATATTCTTATTTATTAAGTCGTTATTCAAAACTGAATAACACCCGAGTATATTATAATTCGTCCGACTTGTTAAGTGTTTAAATAAGTAACTTTTGTTTACAAAATACCCTTGAGTTTCTTATAAATACAAAATAGCCCCTGGGTTTATAATTATGTTTTATTTACATTTTAAACCCTTTAGTTTCAATAATTACACTTTTAGTCCTTCCACTTTACAAAGTTGTAATTTAGGTCCTTATAGTTTCATATCAGCCCCTTATCTTTCAGGATGTTCAAAACAACCCCTAAACTTAATAAAATCTAAAAATGACAGTTTTAACCCTATATTTTATACATTGACACTTTTAGTCCTTCGACTTGTAAAAATTGCATTTTAGCTCCATTTAAATCCCAGCAAGTGGCATTTTGTTTCGTTAAGTCCAATTAGGTCATATAAGCTGCCCTAGCTTATAAATAAGCTCAACGAGCTTATTTTTGGCTTAATGCGCCTTATTGGGCCCGTTAGGATCCAATAAGCGTTCTAGGGGTTCGTTTAAGTTTCAAAAGCGCAATTGCCTCCATTAAGCTTATTCAAGTATGTTGAGTTGGAAGTAAGCTTGGGAGAGCTTATTTTGGCTTTTTCAAGCTTATTGGGCTTATGAGCCCAATAACTTAACCTAAACGAAAATAATAAGGTCCATTAGGCATCCTTAGCTTATTTCCCATCTTTATTAAGCCTAATAAGTCTGTTTTCAGTTTAGCTTATCCAAATAAGCTAATAAGCTCTTGTAAATGGGCTGTTGGGCCCATTAAGGGCCCGAATAGGTTTTAAGGATTTTGGTTAGGTCCATTAGGGTCCATTAACAATATTTCGGTTCGTTAAGTATTTTTGGCTTGTGAAGTGTTACCAATAAGTTGTCTTGAGCTTATTGTGAGCTTATGGCTCGTATAGGGCTCGTTAATGGGCTTCTTGGACTCGATATGAGCCCGTTAAGCATCCTAGGGGTTTGGGCTTAATTCTTTAAGGTCCGTTAGCTTTCCTATGGTTGTTATAAGCCTCATTAGTTGTTTAAGATCACAAATAAGCTACCAAAGCTTATATGTGGCTTATGGGCTTCTTGTAGTCACGGACATGGGCTGTTAAGCCCGTTAAGGGTCCGTTTGGTTTTTAAATGCTTGTTAGGGCATTCTAGGGTCTATGTGAGTTTCCAATGAGCTCATAAGACTGTTAATAAGCTCGTAGAACTTATTATTAGGCTGTGGGCCCTCGAGTTAGCTTATTGGGCCTGTTTGGTCTTGTTTCGTGGCTCTTGGACCAATTTGGCCCATTAGGGGTTGGTTTAAGTTATGCTAGTTATGATTCAAATCTTATAAGTTTTCTAGTTTAACAATAAGCTCGAATGAGCTCATAATACGGGCCATCATTAGGCTATTGAGCCTAAACCGTGAGCTCGTTAGGATTATGCAAAGCCTATTGTGGCTTGTTACCCCTCTAGTAACATGCATGTTTCGAAACCAATAGCCATAGTAACTATATGTCGTGCATTTAATCTACATACACGTCGCATTTTACATGCAAACGTTTAGATGGATCGTGTATATGTTCCTAAGCCATAGTGACATGTTCATAACGAAGGTTTACGTATAGTTTCTTATATTTTCATGCATAGGGTTATTGTTTACGTCGAGTCAAGTTTTCATATAAATAAAGCACTTAAGCCCTAGTTTGTCACTAACCATCTTTGTATATGTGTTTTAAATGGGTTCTTGCACCACACGAGTATAACATGTACATATATTGGTTCGTGAACCTTATACGTGTCGCGACACAAGTCTAGAAATCAAAATGGAATTAACTATGAAATGTAAAGTGTTGTGTGCGACTTACAAAGGTCCTATAGCTCTTTATTTGAGAGATAGACATGTAGTAAGCTAACTCTTAGCTCGTAACTCCCTTGTACACTCCTTGTATAAACCCTTAGCTTGTGTTGTGGTTACAAACGTGACAAAAGGGTGTGTATGCTTGCGGTTTAAGGTTCGAAGCAAGAAAGGAGGAAAAGTTTAAGTGTTTGAGTTTTGTAAGAGTGTAGAATGTGTTCAAGTATTTATAGGCAAATGCTTGGTTAGCTCTTCTAGTCACACCAACAAAACCAAACTATGCCCTAGTCTTGATGGTTTATGGTTTCTAGTTAACTACACATTGTTTTGTTAAACCACTCAAGTACATGTCTTAATTAGAGGATATTTGTACAAGATTTAGTTAGATACTAGAAATCTTAAGGATTTGTATACATACATGCATGTAGCCATGGTCTAGGGGGCAACAGAGAAGCAAATTGGTTAATATCCAATGTGTAATAGGTTAGTGGAGACAATTAGGACTATCATTAATTAACTAGGAGGTGTACAAGTACTTTAGGATCATTAGTAGGATTTTTAGGTATGTGTATGTGTGTAACCGGCCCTTATTAGGTCACATACACAAAATTTATTTAATTTTTGTGTTAAGGTTTTAAAGGTGGGTATTGGTTTGAGTCTAGGTAAGCCTAGGTATTTCCGGGGTATGTCCAAATGTATTTTATTGCGAAACGTAGACCTTTTACGTGGCCAATAAAAATAAAATACGCAAAGTAAATAATTATCTTCTTAAAAATTAATTATTACTTGGTTGGTGCAAACCTTAATTTATTTGACGACCGTTTACATTAATTGATTATTTCTAGTCTACGCGATTTAGGTTAAAGGTCAAAATTAAAAGTAAACGCGTATCAAACTAAAATAAATTTTGACCATCAATAGAGTCATACAATGACATGAAAATGAGAAATGTTATAGTCTTCACCCGTTAAAAGAGCTTTGTCCTCAAAGCTTAAGACCTTGTAGTAGATGACGAAGCTCAGTTTGTGAAGAGATGTGGGTATTTCTTTTTGAAGGAATCCTCACGTTCCTAGGTGAACTTAGGGCCCCGCCTAGAGTTCCAGCGAACTTTAACCAATGGTATCCGGCTTCGCTTCAATCGTTTGATCTCTCGTTCCATAATTTCAACGGGCTCTTCTACAAACTGGAGCTTATCGTCAACATGAATTCCTTCTAACGGCATGACTAAAGGTTCGTCAGCATAACATTTCTTCAAATTAGACACATGGAAAGTATGGTCAACTCTGCTCAACTCTTGAGGAAGTTCCAGCTTGTAGGCAACTTTCCCAACTTTTGCTAACACCTTGAAAGGTCCGACGTATCTTGGATTCAGCTTGCCCCGCTTACCGAATCACACAACCCCTTTCTAAGGTGAGACCTTGAGCATAACTCTGTCCCTAACCTTGAACTCCATCGGCTTTCATTTCCGATCGGCGTAGCTCTTTTGTCGATCCTGAGCAGCTTGCATCCTCTGCTTGATTAGGACGATCTTTTCCGTTGTTTCTTGGATTAATTCTGGACCAGTCAGCTGGGCATCCCCAACCTCAACCCAACACACCGATGATCGACATTTTTGACCATACAGTACCTCATAAGGGGCGGCCTTTATGCTAGCGTGATAACTATTGTTGTATGAAA
The DNA here is from genome assembly GCA_026074375.1 of Tanacetum coccineum. NCBI lineage: Eukaryota > Viridiplantae > Streptophyta > Magnoliopsida > Asterales > Asteraceae > Tanacetum > Tanacetum coccineum. The sequence continues at coordinate 24,399 of BQNB010028438.1, forward strand.
ACTCGGCCAATGGAAAATGTTTAACCCAGCCTTTGCCAAAATCAATCACGCAAGCACGTAGCATGTCCTCGAGAGTTTGAATGGTTCTCTTACTCTGGCCGTCAGTTTCTGGATGATACGCAGTGCTCATACTAATATCTGTACCCAAAGCTTTCTGAAATGATCTCCAGAAATTTGAAGTAAATCTTCCATCATGATCACAGATAATTAAGGCAGGTATCCCGTGTCTTGCTACTATCATGTTCAAGTACAACCTTGCAAATTTGTCTAACGGATCATTCTCCCTTATTGGCAAAAGTGGGCAGATTTTGTAAGCCGATCTATAATCACCCAGATGGTGTCAAAGCCTTGTGACGACCTAGGAAGTTTGGTGATAAAATCCATCATGATATTATCTCACTTCCACTCGGGTATTGCTGGTTGTACTAACAACCCTGATGGCCTTTGGTGTTTGGCCTTAACCCTCGCACACGTTAAGCACTTACTAACATACGTGGCGATGTCAGCCTTCATGTTTGGCCACCAATATAATTTCTTCATATCTTGGTACATCTTTTTAGAACCGGGATGGATAGAATATTTTGACTTGTGAGATTCATGCATAACTACGGATCTTAAGTCTCCATAGCAAGGTAACCAACTACTGCCATGTAAACATAGTGTTCCATTGGCACGTCGTTCCAATCTTTCCTTGGGTATATCCCTTCTGATTATACCGCCTACGTATTCATTCATGAGATTCTCTGGTTTCTGGGCTTCGATCTGAGCCTCTAATATTCATTTGGGAAGATCTAAGCCAATTGTCATAACTAAGGCTCGAACCCTCAATGGCTCACTCCATTCCTTACGGCTCAATGCATCGGCCACTATGTTTGCCTTCCCTGGATGATAACGAATGTGGCGATCGTAATCACTTAACAACTCTAGCCAACGACGTTGCCTCATGTTAAGCTTATTCTGATCGAGAATGTATTGTAGGCTTTTATGGTCAGTGAACACGGTGCATCTGGTTCCGTAAAGATAGTGTCTCCATATTATTAGAGCAAATACCACCGATCCAAGTTCTAAATCATGAGTGGTGTAGTTCTTCTCGTGAACTTTTAGTTGTCGAGAAGCATAAGCAATCACCTTCTCTCTCTACATCAATACAACATCTAAACCCTTGTGTGACGCATCACAGTAGACCACAAAGTCTTCGCTCCCTTCAGGTAGAGCCAGAATTGGTGCACTACACAACTTCTGCTTTATTAACTGAAAAGCATTCTCTTCCTTTTTACCCCAGTCAAACTTGATTCCTTTCTGAGTAAGTTTCATCATTGACTTAGCAATCTTCGAAAATCCTTCGATGAATCTTTGATAGTAACCAGCAAGACCTAAAAATTGGCGGATCTCCATTGGTGTCTTAGGAGATACCCAATCTTTGATAGATTCTATCTTGGCTGGATCCACATGTATGCCTCTACTATCAATGACATGTCCGAGAAATTGTACCTTCGGGATCTAAAATTCATATTTTGAAAATTTTGCATACAACTTCTCTTTCTTAAGCAATTCCAAAATGACATTGAGATGTTCTTCATGCTCTTTCTCATCCCTTGAATAAATAAGTATGTCATCGATGAAGACAATTACAAACTTATACAAGTAAGGCTTGCATACTCGGTTCATGAGGTCCATGAATACCGCATGTGCATTTGTCAGTCCGAATGGCATAACCTGGAACTCGTAATAGCCATACCGAGTTCGGAATGCCATCTTTGGAATGTCTTGCTCTCGTACTCTAAGCTGGTGATATCCTGATCTCAGATCTATCTTCAAATAAATACTGGATCCCTGGAGTTGATCAAATAAATCATCGATCCTCGGGAGTGGATAACGATTCTTCACTGTCAGTTTATTTAAATCACGGTAGTCGATGCACATCCTGAATGACCCATCCTTCTTTTTGATGAATAAGATCGGGGCTCCCCAAGGTGAGGAACTAGGCCTGATGAATCCTTTGTCGGAAAGCTCTTGTAATTGTTCTGATGTTTCCTTCATTTCGGATGAAGCCAATCGATATGGTGCTCAAGCTACGGGTGCGGCTCCTGGAATTAAGTCGATTTGGAATTCCACTGGTCAAGCCAGAGGAAGACCTGGCAAGTCCTCGGGAAATACTTCAGGAAAATCTCAGACGATTGGTACGTCCTTTATTTGTTTTCCTTCCGACTTGTCCTCCTCTTTCTTGGTGGATATCTGCGCCAAAAAGACATGGCATCCTTTTTTTGAACATGAGATAACTGTCAACCGAGATTCTCTCTCGTTGCTACTTTTGTTGCCACAAAAAGTCAAAGTTTCATTCCCATAGGGAACTTGAACAAGTTTCTCATCGCACACGATCACGGCGTGACATCTTCTTAACCAGTCCATTCTGATAATGACATCGAAACTACCCAGTTCTACAGGCATTAGATCTATGTTGAACGGATGGTTTAAGAAATTTAAAGTGCAACCTCGTATAATAGTGTATATCCTGACTAATTTCCCATAAGCTAATCCGACATCATAACAATTTTCTAATGGAGTTGGGGCGATGTTAATCAAGGAACTAAATGCAGTGGATATAAAGCTTCTATCGGCACCAGTGTCGAATAAGATAGATGCATAGTGGTTATTTAAGAGGAACGTACCCGTGACGACATTGGCATCAGGGTTTCCCGGTGCATTTCCCCTCTTTTCTGCATTCCCAACTGCATAAACCCAGCCTTGTGCATTCCCATTTCCTCCATCCTTATTCTTCAACTTAGGACAATCTCTCTTGAAATGCCCTGGTGCTCCACACTCAAAACAACCATTTCCTTTGGGAGTTGCCCCATTGCCCTTCTGAGTGTTAGCAACATTTGTGTTACCAGTATTCCTGCAATCGCGAGCAAAGTGCCCTATTTTGTTGCACTTGTGGCACCGCTGGGTGCACGGGCCATTGTGGTGAAGATGGCACTTGGTGCATTTGGGCAGAGATCCCCCATAAGGCTTCCTTTCGCCTGTCCCCATATTGTAGACCTTGGCGACATTCTGCCTCTTGAAGGGTTGTTGCTGGTGACCATGGTTGTTTCTGGATGAATCATCAGCCTTCCTTTTGTTGTCAGACTGCCTTTCTGCGTAGGTGCGGAGTTTCTGATCCATCAAGTCATTGGCCAACTCAATAGTCTCATCCAACGTCTTGGGTCTGGCAGACTTGACGTTCCCATAAATGTTGTCAGGAAGTCCACTGATGTACTTGTCAACCTTCTCGGTTTCATTGGCAACAAACTTGGTACATATCAGGGTTAACTCTTGGAAACGTTCAGTGTATGCTGGAACATCGTTTCCCTTGACCTTTAGGTTCCACAGCTCGATTTCTAATTTCTTGATTTCACCCTGCGGACAATACTTGTCCGTCATCTTTTTCTTGAGTACTTCCCAAGTCATTGCATATGCCTCTGGACCTAAGGTTCTTATCTGACCATTCCACCAAGTCAAAGCAGCACCTAACAGAGTGCAGGTGGCAAACTTTACTTGATTCTCAATAGCACAACCACTGATATTGAAAACTGACTCCATCTTTTCAATCCACCGAGTTAAACCGACCACGCCTTCAGTCCCCTTGAAGTTCAAAGGTTGACACTTCATGAAGTCAGCGTAAAAACAAGGGCGCGCAGTTTGCACGTTCCTTCGGTTATCCCCGTGCGAACTGTGGCTTCCATCTCCATTGGTGGAGTTTCGCAAAAGAGCTTGGTCGATCATTGCTTGGATGGATTCTGGAGTCATGTTGTTTGGGTTGGTGTTATTAATAGGGGTATTGGGTCCTCTTTTGGTCGTAGGGGCCATGATTTGTCTAGATCACAAAAGACAAAACATGAGGTTATATGATAGAATATAATAATGTATAGATGAGATATCAACACAAGAGAGGTATATAGTACAACATAACACATCTATTTCATTCATAACTTTGAAAATTTTACATGAAATAGTTGTCGGAGTACACATAATACAATACAAAAGATCTAAGGCTATGTTAGCGGGGAAAACCCCTAATACTTAACATGCCTGTACAATGACCTAGCAAGATAAAATAACATGCATCACTAGATGTGACTGTCAGCATCCCCAGAAGCATCCTGGTGATCTGGGATCCTAGCCTTTGGTCCTGGCTGCCTAGCTCTCCTCTGCTGCTCTCGCATCGCTAACAACTCAGCCTGCATGTTGCTCATCTCTCGCCTTATGTCTCTAATGACTTGAAGAGTCTCTACCATCTGTGCTTGACGTCTATGGTCAGTCTCTTGAAGCGTTGCTAACTCGGCCTGCTGCATCTAAAAGCAAGTCTCATGTACCTGATGTTGTGTCTGAATGAGAGTACCCTGCTGCTGTAGCTGTGTCTGGTGTGCCTGGAGATGGGTCTCGTATACATACACATGATCACGATGGGTCTGAAGCTCCTGATAAGTCACCTGACTCAATCCTATCGAGTAAGCCCAAGCCTCTCGAGAAGCATAGGCCTCCTCCTTCACCATCCATACTGTTTCCCGGAGAGTCATCCTATCCCCCATAAGTAAATCGACCCGCTGCGAGTCCATATCGACTCGCTATGATATACGAGACCTACTATCCTTAGCATCCTCTAGTAAAGCATATAAGTCCTGTGTATCATCCTCTAGTAAAGCATACAAGTACAGTTGTGGCTCTGTCATGCTGCAAATAGAAACACGTATTAAAATTAATTTTCTTGTATATTGTTCATCCATCTTGTAAAATTTAATAAAAATATCATACAACAATAACGATAGCCAATCCCGCTAAAAGAAAGGTATGGGGAAAATATCACAAGATATAATTTTCCATTTAACAAAAGGCTCTTAGAGGATGTCCCAACGACACAAAAAGGCTCTTAGAGGATGTCCCAACGACAAAAAGGCTCTTAGAGGATGTCCATCTTAAAAGGCTGCCTAAAATAATGGAATATCAGTAAGAAACTTAAACTTACAATATTTTACCAATGCTACCTGCATAAATGAACAGATAGGAAACAATTACTTTTCCTTTATGTTATTTTGGCTCATGTCCTTCATTTTCTCTTCCATTTTACTGCAAATTATGTAAACTAAACTTATAGGATACATTAATAATTTCATAATAGCAAATATTGCAACTTGGATAATAGCAAAAAAAATGATGTGCTTGTCTAATCTATTTTTATCCATAGAAAGTTTTTGAACTTCTGCTTGCAGCCAAACAACAAAACTTTATCAGTCATTGACCAAGACTGGGTCCAAAAGAATTGTGACATTATAGGTAGCAATTTTGATTTGCACGACATAAACTATCTACGTCACAAAAAGAAAAGGCTTTGGTCCCTAATTTTGTATTCCTCGATTGTTTGCTTAAAGGGTGCATACTTAAGTTCATAAAAATACATTACGACTCTCCGCATCTGCATTTAACCTAAATTTCACGCCTACTTTTAATCAAACAAAACCGTTTCATACATGCTTGGTAATCCCATATGTAGACTATCCCCGAATACAAACTCATTAAAATCCTATGACAAATTATTATAAAAGAAAAACAAAATAAGCAAGACAATTCTCAAAACTTAGAAAAACTGCATTTTTAGTAGCTTATAAAAAATAAATTTAACGTTTCTTATCGATTAATCAACCATTTGATAACAGTCAGTAGCCCTTTAACATTCCTTTATCTACTTATTAGAAATAAATTTAACGTAACTCTTAAATAAGCAAATCCAAACTCAATATTCTACAACACTTAGTTTAAATAGCTTATAAGTGCTTATTTATAAGCATTTCGCATAAATCAACAATAATTGTGTGTATGATTTTAGTTCATACTTTTTGTGGCTATTTCATCTATTGCACAGTTTATCTATTTAGATTTCAACACATTACCAGTGATGACTTTAGACAAATACTTCATGTAATTTCATCACACACAAAACTACTCTTGTAAACATGTTTCTAAATAAAAATCCATTCAGGACTTTCATCAAACACTTGGTATGCAAAACGATAATCATGATTGATTTCAAAACTAAATTTAATAAATGCATACAAAACCGTATTCAAGGATAAGCTCAAGGAATATTCTGGAATATTATAATCGTGGTCCCTACTTCAAGAAACCCCAATACGCCATATTCACTTACTCCAATATGGCGTATCGATCGAATTTCAAAAGGCTATAAATACAAACCCTAAATACGAATTTTAGGAGAGCAATAGAGGCCATTGAAGGCTAATTAATTCAATAACCACCAAGTTTAAATTTAGAAGAAAAGATGAGCTAAGAAGGTCTTTCATCGCCAATCAATCCATAGGAAAACCCTTGTAAAATCTATACTCTAATTATGCGTTCGGTTTTTGGTATCATTCATTAACTTGGTTAGTTTACCTTAATCGTTCTTCTATGGCATTTGTATTCATTACAATGGTTATCGGCTAATACCTTTAGGTATTAGCCATGTTTATGACAATTTAATGTTTGGTTTATATTTATATCGATTGCATAGGATTATGTTTATCAATTTATACTCGTTTATGTTTTTAAGTATGCGACCTATCATTCAACTGGATCTAGGGATATAGAATAAAGAGTTAGCTAGATGCCGGGATAGCTCTCCATATCTTCAATTTATATATCTAGAAGAATAGGATCACAAATAACGTGCTGTCTTTGCTCTTGTTTTAGTGAACAAGTTCGACAAGCAGGTGACCTAGCATTAACAAATAAGGTTTTGATTCTTTGAGGAAAGATTTGGACAAGTGGACTACTAGTATATAAAGAACCGTTAAGCTGTAAGTTAGTAAAGTCTCCATGAGCTAGGATTTGATAAGATCACCATTATTGTCTCCTAAGATGAATTATAATCAACCATGAATGCTTTATGCAGATGTGGTTAATTGTTACAGAATTGCCATGTCTAGGTTTTAGGAAGAAGTCCCGCCTAAATCTAGGAATGATATATCAACAACAATATAAGACAATCATTTCACTATTAAACTAAAACCTATGTTCCAACTAGATTAAATATGGTTAATACATTTTTCTTACATTAGGCTTGACTGCTTTTCTATCTTCTAATTGTCAACTTATGTGGGTTACTTTCCATTGCCCTAGCTTTAGTAAACCAAAATTTGTGCCAGTCTCTCAGGCTGAAAACCCCCTTTATCGCGTTAGTTTAGGATTGGATTAGGTATAGCTTAGAATATAATAAATTAGGGCTAGCTTAGATAACTAAAATACTCATAGAATTAAGTGTTAACATTTTGCTCTTAGTGATCGACACCCTATGTGACAATCGTGATTTAGCGAGGTTAGTTTAACCATTAGAGTTAACTTGCCTAGCTTTTTGTGTTTTGGTTTATGTGCGTAAGTCATTTTAGGGTTATATGTTATATGGTATATGTGTTATTATATGAGTTTGCGATGAAAGGAATGAATGATTTAATCATTTCATTTCGTATTGATGGTGATTTTGAAATTTTAGTGCGTTTGGATATTATGACATTTGCGAAATTAGCGTACCGTGTATCGTTAATTTCAGGATGAGATTATTTAGTATGTCGAGATAAAATAATTTATTAAGTTAGTGTATGATAATATTAGTTGGGTAAAATTAATGAGTAGTGTAAGTATTTTTATTTTAAGTTATGTACATTTAATTAAAAGAGTTTTAAGTAAATATGTAATATATAGTTTTTTTTAATTTATATAAATATATATATAAATTCCAACCAAAAAAATGAAAGAAAAAAAAAGATAAATATGGGAGGTGTTTGGATCGGCTTAAAAAAGGAAAAAAAGAGTCCAAGTTTGATAAGAAAACAAATCTTTTTGATATTTATCTTAAAACTAGTATAAATACTCCCTTTAAACCTAAACCCTGGATCATTATTTTTCTCTCTTTCCTCTCTTTGTGTCGACATTCATCAAGAACAAGAAGGAAACCATCAAAAATTTTGAAGAAAATTTAGAGTTCAAGAATCGTGTGTTTGCGGTTAAAGGTTTTCATATAACCTTTTTCTTAATCTTTTCTTTTAATTTAATTAATTGTAACTTTTTAATTGATAGATAACTGGGGTTTCATTAAAATTCAGTAAACATGTTTAGATGATCATTAATAATCAATTAGGATGTAATTAATAGTGTTTGGATGCGTTTGGTTAGGTTTAGTTGTTGTTAAGTTTAGAATTAAAACTGGGCAGATTTTTAGGTCATCTTGCGAGGGTCATAACTCGGTCATACGAATAGCTTTTATTGATTTTCTTGAGCCTAAATTATCTACAGAGAGTCTACTTTCCAACCCCGTTGGTTTCATAAATTAAAAGTAAATTTTTTTTACAAGATTCGATGTCAAATCTGAGTTTTTTGGGCAGATTCTGGGTTATGTTTGTGAGGTAAAAAACATATCAAAACGTCTTTTGAATTGATGGGATTGCTACAGTAGCAAGTTCATGATGTTTATGATTTTCTATAATTTTTGTAGAATTTTCCTAAGTGTTTTAATGGGTCTGATCAAGCTAAACTTTTTGATAGTCAAATCAGATCCGAATTTAAGTACTTTGTGATGTTCAATTTTATAAAATAGTTAGGCTTAATATTTTTTTTAAATCACAGTAGTTCATAACCCATTAGGAAGGTAGAGAATGTAGTAGGGAAAGTCAATTTGATGATTTTGTATTTTATTTGTAGTCATGAAGTGACTACAAAATTCTGCCGAAAAGCTAGAAAACTCAAATAAATGGATTAAGGGTATTAGGATATAAGTAAGGTATGAGAAGTGTGGTAAAGGGGTTTATAATCATAATATAGACATAGTAGTCTATTAATTGATTGTTACATCGTCTTGGACATTTAGCCTAATCGCGTGTAACATGTGTTTTATTTGTGTTTAGTTGATTGCGAGGAATTTGTGAAGGAGCTGTGCATCAGGTGAGTTTCATAGTCCTATTTTTCTGTTTTTATATTGGGATGAAAATGGTGCAAATGTTTTGAAATGTTTTATTGCTGTGATTATGTGTTTTAATTGCGTATGGACATCACATGACTATTATATGACTATGTGTTACATGTTGGTACTGATTAGGATTGGATGAGTATGCCTACTCAGTGTGATTTGTGATATTGATTGGGATCAGATGAGTATGCCTACTCAGTGATACTTATGGTATCAATTTGGGATCAGATGAGTACGCCTACTTAGTGTTGGTTATGGTACCATGTGATCGGATGGGTACGCCTACCCAGTGTGTGAATGTGTTGATTTGATTTTGTTCTATGCTAGCATTGGGTCATGATAGTTCATTATTATCCTACCTTGTTTTGTTAATCACAGTGAAATGAGTATAATTGTGTGTCTAAAACCTATGATTCTCACAAACATATTTGTTGACGTTTTAAGCATCATTTTTAGGTGAGCATCTTGAGGAAAGTGAAGTTATGAAGCTTGGCTAGTGAGACCGTAGGCTTGCATGCGGAGTTTATCTCCTAGTTTTAATATCATAGTTTGTTTGAATTGATACTTTGAATGCTGATTGAATGTTTAGGTTTTGAGATATTTTCATTTATATCTTTGTATTAGCGTGACTCTTTTACCTTAATACAAGACCCCTTTTTCTTGTGTTAGATATTGTCATGACACTTTATGTCCATTTTTGTTTTGTTTAATGCATTATAGTTCTCTTTATTGTTGACACCATTTTGTTTTGATGATATCCATGACGTTACGCCTCGTGTTTCTGCCTTGGCGGGGTGTGACAGATTGGTATTAGAGCCATTGGTTATAGAGAATTAGGTGGTTTAACCTAGACTATAACCTAGGAGTCCTTCATATAGTTGCATAATAGGAGCTATGTGTGCTATAGTTCATATACTTTTCAATTTCTTTCTTTTCTTTGAGTTCTATCTCAACCTACAGGGTACTCGATATCAGAAGATCCAGAAGAGGAGCCAATTAAGGAGGAGCCTCTCGAGGAACCAAAGGAGGAAGGGTAGTTAGAGGAGTCGCAAGAAGAGACCCGACTCAGATCTCTTGTCGGATGCTCATAGCAGGCCTGGTCCTGCAAAGTCGGGTGACTCTTACGAAAGCAAAGTCAAACCCAAGCGAGGCCTGGCATAAGTTTATCCTGTCTTTTACCTCGACACGTTGCTATCAATGATTTCTTTCAGATATTACGTCTTTTGGGCACTTCAAGACCTTCGTTTTCTTTTTGTCGTTTTTGATTTTTTCTTTATATAAATAAATATTGTTTTGATAGAGCATCATTTTTGTGTTATATCAGAGTGGTTTAAGATGTGCAATGTGGTATATGTGCATATATGTGTGTTATCATTGAGATGTGTAGTCTTGGAAGCTAGTACACGTGTGAAAGGATGTGTTGCGATTAAAAGCCTTCTTAATGTTGTTTCGAATTACTACTGTTCTTATTGATGTTAATGCTGCTCAGTCAAAGTTAGCGCTGCTGGTGAAATTCAATGAAAATTATTGCTAGAGGAAGTTACTACTGCTAGAGGAAGTTACTACTGCTAGTGGAAGTTAAGACTGCTTAGAGACTTAGAAGAAAAACTGCTAAGTAGTTACTACTGCTAGTGTAAAGTTACTACTGTCAGTACAAAAGTTACTACTGCTAATACAAAGTTAATGCAGCTAAAGGAGTTAATGTTGCTAGTGAAGAAGTTAGTACTACTGAGTTAGTTAGTACTGCTTATATGATTTGTAAGAGTTATTTTGGTAAAAGATATGTGTATAAGTTATTTGTTTAGAAGATTATGATTATTTAGGAAAGTATTGTAAGCCGTTTAGGACTCCTTGGTGTATAAAAGGATGTCTTATGGCATAGATTTTACCATCACAATCATCTATCTATAAAAATATACAAAGTCATATAGTTCATAGCTTCAAGGTTTTGTAACCCTAATACTAGGAGAGTATTCGTATTATTCTTAATATTGAAGCTTTTATTGTTTGTTAAATTGTGATCTTGTGTTACTGTTTCATTAAGAATTCTTCTAATATTAAAGATTAGATTCCGCATAATCTTTAATACACTTAACAAAGTTTCTACTATAGTTGTGTTAGATTTATCTAATATAACTAAACCTTTAACAAGCTTAAGGAATTCGATCTATAGAAGTGGGATCCAACAAGACATATCTATAGCCTTCCTTCATCTTGTACATCATCAATAGGGATAGAATTCTAGTGTATGGTACAACCTTTTCCCTATGTTTCTTGTTCAGTTTGATAATGATGTCTTCCCAAAAGATACTGGCATAGTCAATGTTGATCCCATTTGCTAGACTATACAGTATAATGGCATCTTTGTTGGTAACTGATCAAAGCCTCCAGTTTTACCTCCTAAACACTAGATAATATGTGCCATTAGTAACCTCTACCTAGGAGGAAGAAGACTCTTTTTTAGAGTCCCTTTGGCAGGAACAACTTCCCTATACCCAATTGTTTCAAACCATGGCCTCACTTATGTCACATGGACAGGGTGGGTGCAAACATACTCGCAGGAGTCGAGGAGGTATTGATGCACCAATGGCATTCCTAAAGGTGTTTACCCCTACTTTGCCATAGATACCACCAGTGGGGGTTGAGAAGGAAACATTAGAGTTGTCAAGAGCTTTAGTTGAGTACCAAAACTCAACTAGGTATTCCTTATACATGTTTGGAGATCTGGTAAATGGTTTTCTAAGGCAACATTTGGAAATGAAATCAAAAACACATTTGAAGTGATCCTTGTTATTGTGTTCTGGGTATAGAAGAGCAACCTCATTGTTTGTGTAGATGATGATATATTCTAGATTGAAGCCTACTTGTTTAGCAGCAACAAAGGGTTGTTCTTGTTGTGGAGGATTTTTTTCTTGGTTTGCCATTTGATGTGATTAGGGTTTTGATGATTTGATTTGTTTTGGATTATGGGTGTGTGTGTTTTTGGCGAGTTTGATTTGTGTTTATGAGAAATGAGTTATGATAGGTGTGGTGGATTATATGATTTGAGAAATTTTTTCACTTTTATCTTTGACAATTTGATAACTGCCATTTGGAAGTTATGAGTTGGTGAAAAGATATCTAGGGTTTATGAAGTTATGGGGAATGTTTAGGGTTTGTTTTTAACATGTGTGCTAAACTTTGTTATCCCAGGATGTAGGATACCTCTTGTTGGATCCCACTTCAATAGATCGAATTCCTTAAGCGTGTTTTAAGGTTTTAGTTATATTAAATAAATCTAACAAAACTTATAGTAGAAATTTGTCTATGTATTAAAGATTATTTATGGTTTAATTACACATACCTTTTACCACTAAAATCGGACTTAAATGACTAAAAACGTATCAAAAATACATTGTATTTGTATGTTTTACATTTGTATTATGCAGGGAATGGATATCAAAGAAAAGGACAAAAATCGAAGCCAAAAGGACAAAACTGAGCACGAGAACGAAAAGACCGTGAGAAGTCAAAAAGACAAAGTCAAAGTCAACCCCGGGATGAGGCATTGGAAAGAGCATCGAAAACCGAACCCGAAAACCTAAATTGACAAAAGTGGGCCCACCCGTACCCACCTAGTGGGCCCGAGACAGCCCACTTATAATTTTCAAACTTTATAAGCCTAAAACCTCCAAAAAGCCCAACACCCTTCTTTTTATAACACCGGCCCAAACACCAAGCCCATCACCCCTTATAACTCCTGTCAACACCCGTTACCCCTTAACCTTTACCCCGTTAGTCAAGGACTAACGGTGCAAACCATTCATAACTAAAAGGGCCAAATATGAAATAAATAAGGATTGTCTTTGCAACACACTTATACAACTTGAGGGGCCTTTCTTGCCATTCCCCAAACTTCAATTCAAACCCGGGGAAACACTGTACATCTTCTTCAGTTAAACTTTTCTTCCACTACCCCGCAATTTCCCCAAACACCATTCCCCTTTCTTCTCCACTTTGTCTACACACCCCACACCTTATCCCACCAATTGCCACATTGGAAATCCTTAGCTCCCCTATTCGTTCAAGGAAAATGACAAGAAATCAATGGCTTTGATCACACAACTTGGGCACTACTCATAATCAATGGCTAAGATGAGCTTTTGGACTCTCTTACACAAGAAACACATGCTTGAGCCCTCTCAGCAAAGAAGCACACCTCCTAGAACCTTCATTAGTGTAGTATAAATAGGCTCATTTGTAAGCCTTTGGGCAACGGAGCTTTTTAGTTTTCAGCTTATAATTTAAGTTTTTCAGTTTATTGTAATGTTTTCTTAAAAGTCTTGTAATGATTTTAAGTTTAATGAAAGATTAAAGTTTTTATGTTTTACCCCGTGTATAAGTTAAAGTTTATTATGTTTTAAAACTTTTTCACAAGCTCACAAAAGCTCTTTTTACAACTTTCTTAAGCTGTTAACTTAAGCATTGTAAGTTTTTCCATAACTTATAAAGCTTAAGTCCTATTTCACCAAAAATCACTCAAAAAGCTCAAATGGATGATAAGCTTACAATGGAAGAGCTTATGGGTTTTACTAGCTTGTTTCTAACAAGCTAGAGCTTGTAGAATAGCTCTAAGAGCACTTGTTTGCCCTGTTTAAGCAAGGGCTTTTGTAAGTCTTCATTTTTCCATTTTAGCTTATCTACTGTAGCATTGCTTATTTACTGCTTATTTGAGTATTTCTATGCTTACTACTGCTTATTTATGATGTTTATTGCTTAAAATGCTTAGCTTGTAGTTTAAAAAATCTTTTGTGCAAGTTTTTCTTAAATCTGTCTTATATTAGCTTATAGAATTGCATAACTTGTTCTGGCTTATTTGAGTGCTTAACTACTGTTGAAACCTGCTTAGTACTGCTTATTGTGCTTGTTGAACATCTGGTCTTTTCAAAATTTGGCTTAAATCAGTTTATACAAGTTAAAAATTTGCTTAAAATACGTTATCGTAAAGGGGTGTTTGGTTTAACCTGTTTAATGGGTCATAAGGTGGTCATAAAAAATGCACTTTGACTCTTCGAGTTAGTTTTGCTTAGCTATGTATTAGTCCTAAAATTCAGTTTGTTTAAGGTTTTAAGTACTTAAATTCATTTTTTAGTTTTTAAGAAATTGTGGTTTGAAACTGTAAGGTTTAAGCTCATTGCATTTGCTTATTTGATTGTGATCTTGCTTATTGTCATTTTGTGAAGTTTTTGTGTTTATGCATGTGTTAAAAGAGGTTAGAAACAAAACTCATAGGCATGCAATTGTTTGTTTGCATTTTTACCAAAACTATCAAAAAGTGCTAAATGTTGAAAAATTTGAGAAATGGCTTTTTCATTTGCTTATTGTTGCTTATCCTGAATTTCAGACTCCCTTTTGATTGTTGATATAAGCTATTTGAGGTAAAAGCTTAATCTGTTTGCAGGTTATATGTTCATAAGGATCTGTTTAGGTGCTTATTTTGAAGCTCAAAAGTGATGATTTATTAAGATTACAAAAAGTTGCAAAAATTTGTCCAAGTGTTGAATTTGTGTGAGATAGCTTTTTCATGAAGCTTTTTAAGTGCCTATTTGAATTTCAAAATTCTTTTTCATTGTTGCTTATTGTAGATTTTTGGCCAATCTTTTTAGTGGTATAAGCCACTAAGCCATAAGGATCCTTTTGCTAGCTTATTTTTAAGCTAGAAAAGTCCCTCTTGGCCTTTTTGCTTATCAGTTTTGGCCAAAAAGCTATTTGCTTATTTAGGCTTATTAGCTTATTGCTTTTGCTTATTCTAGGTTTAGTTTAGCTTATTAGGTTAGATTAAGCCCATTTTAGCTTATTCTCTTTAGTTTAGAGCTTATTTGAGCTTATTTGCTTTTTAGCTTAAAATTTCTAAGTTTTATAGCTTTTTGATTAAAATGCCATTCTAGCTTATTGTAGTTGCTTATTTTTGTTCCTAAGTGCTTTTTAGATATGCCCTTTTATCTGTCTTAGCTTATTCCTCTTTTTGGTTTGCTTATTTGAGCTTAAAAAGCCCAACAGTTAGCATATTTAAGGGTTAATATAGTTTTGCTTATCCTGTCCTTTAACTGCTTATTGTGTGCTTATTTTTGGTTTATAAAAAAAGTTGTTTTGTAAAAGTTGCTTATTTTTAAGCCCTCTAAAAAGTTTAAAAAAATGGCATGTAAAAAACATTTGGGAATTGGGGGAAGTCAAGGGTGAGCAGGACTCGAACCCGAGACCTCACCCCTATTCGACCAAACGTTTTTTACACACCACACGCACTACCAACTCGCCCTTGGGACTTTTTCAGTTTAGGTTTGCAAAATTTATTCCTTTATGTGATTAGCACCATTTTAGCTTATTCGATAAGCTGTTTTTCCCATCTTATTTTTATTAGACTCCTCATTGTTCAAGCTACTTTTCATGATTTTTCTAGTTTTTTTTATAAATTGTTTAGTATTTTTAAACATTTAATTTCATTAAAATCGTTTTTAATTCATAAAAAATTATAAAAAAGTCAAAAAAATATAATTCTTTTTTAGAAAATTTTCTTTTAACATTTAGAACCTAGGAAAATTAGATTTGCTTTCGTAGGGTTAAAATTGCAAAATTTGGATTTTTAAAGAACGGGATTGAATCCCGTTCATGTTTTTAGTGTTTTTAAGCCCTAGTCTTTTCCGTTTTTGGTCTAGTTTTCTTTGTTCTAGTTTTTTAGTCAATTAAGACTTATAAAATCCAAAAGATCATTTTAGGACTTAAATTTAATAATTTAGGGTTTTTAGGTCCCGTTTAGGATTCCCGTTTTGCGTTTTTAGCTAAAATTTGTCTTACCTTCATTGTTTTTAAGTTTTTGCCTTAATTTTCTCGTAGTTTTAGATAACCAATCATAATCTTATTCAACAATTTCAAGCAATCGATTCTCAAAACGACTCTCGATTTCAATGGCATCCTCGTTGGGGAAAACGACCGGGAATCGTACTCCGTCGGTTTTAATGACTCAATTGTGTCGTCCCGGCGTGATTCTTATCCTCTTTAGTTATATATTTTATAAGTATATTTTTATATTTTATATTTATATTTTTTCTCTGCTGGTATAGCGCTCAGAATCGATCAATATTTTTGGCGTCGCTGCCAGGGAGGATTGTATACGATTGTTGAGCCGTTTGACAATTTGTGTTTGAAGATCCTTCCGTGTGAAGTTATTTTGTTTATTTTCTTATAAAAAATACAAAAGATTTTTCTTTATTAGTATATATAATATTAAAAAATATTAATATAAAAAAGATGGAAAAAAATAAAAATAAAAACATTGTCCATAAAATAGAAAAAATACCAAGTGGGTAAAAACAGGCAAACTATATTCTTTCAACTGAAGTATTATCCATTAATAAGTTCCCGAACCAAAGATCAAAAACTTACCTTTTGTGTCTCTTGCGAGGTACGGCTCACCTTTTAAAAGTTAAACAAACTCCTTTGTGCGTTTTTCTTCGAAGAGTTACCGAGAAGCGAGTTGATTATTAGGTTTAAGTGTCTTATCTCATTGTCCGTTATTAAAATATATTGTGAATACATTGTTGAAAAAAAAAAAAAAATAAAAAGAAAAAAAATTAGTATAAATTTTCTTTTTACATTTTAGTGCATGCGCACTCGTTCTCAATCTCGTAATTTATAAACCGTCAAACAACAAAAGTAACCCTACTTTTGTTTGACCATTTAATCTTGTGGAAACCTTTGAAATCTGCTCCCGCTTAGTTTCGATGGCACGATAATCTTTATGTGGCTCAAATTGACTCGAAGCACCCACCGCCCCCCCCCCCCTGGGTTACGAGGATGCCATCATTGTGCACGAGATCACCGCGGACAACTTTGGCTTAAGCACTGGTTTTGCTTAACCTCGTTCTAAAAACAAACCATTTTTGGGGGACATGACAATGAAGCCCCTCAATGCTCCCACATCCGATATTTCAACAAGATCACTTCTACGATGAAGTTCCCGAACGTCCCGAGTACGTCGGTAACGCTTATGCTTTTCCCATTTTCCCTCAGGGTGCTCCGCCCAGATTTGGCTTGAAAAAACCCCCCCCACTCGATCGATTCTCACATGGGATGATCTTGTTTCGAAATTCATCAATAAATTCTTCCCTCCTTCTAAAACAACAAATCTTAGAAATGAAATCACGAGATTTCAACAACGATTTGATGAAAAATTTTACGAGGCATGGGACCAATTCAATGATCTTCTTCGGGCATGCCCACATCATGGATTTTCGGAGTTACATCAACTCGATACTTTCTATAATGCTTTGAACTCTAATGATCAAGATTCGTTAAATTCCGCCGCGGGTGGTAACTTTTTGGATAAAATGCCCCGTGATTGCCTAAGAATCATTGAGAGCAAATCCAAAGTTCGTAATTCACGTAACAAACCAGTTGTTGCCAAAGTGATTTTGAGCTCTTCGACCCCGGTATCGGTATTTCTCCCGATGTTGCTGAACTTAAAGATATGGTGAAAGCTTTACTTCTCGAAAAGAAAAACCAAACCCAAGCTCCCATTCCCGTCAAAGAGGTTGAGGAAAGTTGTGTTACTTATGGTGGTACTCATTCTTACCAAAATTGTCCCGCCACCGATGGCAACATTTATCATGACAATATTCAAGAGTATGTTTCCCAAGCAGTAGCAGCTAATTTCAATCAAGGAAATACCAGTTACCGAGCCCCAATTGCTAATTAAATTCGACCTCTCGGTTTTCATCCCGTTCAAAATAATTAACAAAATCAAGGAAATAACCAAAACTGTTACAACCAAAACCGGGGAAATAATTACAACCAAGCTTCCATCTACCAACCTCCGGTTAACTAAAGCCAAATTTATCAAACTCCGATTAATCAACCCCCGGTTCACCAAGCTCAACCTTACCAAGCTTCAGCTCCGCAAATACAAGGTGTGTTGAAGGATGACTTTCAAAATTATGTCCAAGCTAATGATGTAGTGATGAGAAATATGCAGAATCAGAATCAAAACTTTCAAAATCAAATGATCAATTTAACAGATATGCTTTCCACGTTTGTGAATTCAAATACCGCTTCTACTTTAGGTTCAGGGACACTCCCTAGTAACACCATTACTAACCAGAAGGTAGACTTGAAGGGTATTACCACCCAAAGTGGTGTTGCTTATCAAGGACCCACGATTCCTACTACTTATTCTCCTCCTAAAGTAATGGAACGTGAAACCGAGGTGACAAAGGACATGGTGCTTCCTACTAATAACGGAAGTACCAAAGATGTCCAGCCTCTGGTTGTCCAAGTTCAATCTCAAATACCAAATTTTGAGCCCGTTGTTGATCCCGTTAGTGCTATGATGCCTAACCCAAAACCTTCAATTCCATACCCTTCGAGACGTAATGATGAAAAGCGACGTGAAAAAGCTAACGACCAAGTTGAGAAATTCTACAAAATCTTTCAAGATATGAGTTTAGAAATTAGTTTAGCGGATGCTTTGATTCTTATGCCAAAATTTGCCTCAACTCTTAAAGCTTTAATCGGAAACAAAGAAAATATTTAGGTTTGGATTTTGCGGATGCAGCCGGGCCCGATATGTCACAACCGGCCAAGGCGAAAACACGAGGCGTAACATCATGGATATCATCACAACACAATGACGTCTATAAAGAGAATTCTACATGCAATAAATAAGCAAAGTATAGACACCAAGTGTCATAACTAATACCCATAAAAAACTATTCAAACTCCAAAGGGTGTCTTTTTGGATGAAAACGAAAGTTCATCGCCAATAGAAAGAATTGCAATAACAAAGTATCCAATAATTCCAATACAAATGCAATATACAGACTTTTAAAAGCAATAAACTCCATAACATTCCTAATGGTCTCGTTCTAGCACTCTTCTCTCTATCTTATCACCATGATGCTCACTCGAAATGATGCTCTTAACGGTCAACCACAATGTGCTGGTGGATGCGAGGTCATAAGGTTTAAAGACATCTCCAATAACTCGCTTTGAAATCACTATGATAAATATAACATAGCATAGCAGAACATACAACGAACTATCATACAAGCTAACATGCAATCACATCACCCCACATTGAGACGCTCACGCTCAAACATCACAAACATATCCCTATCCATAACAATGAGACGATCACGCTCACTATTAACAATCCACAACAATGAGATGATTATGCTCACTATTAACAATCCACAACAATGAGACGATCATGCTCACTTCTAACAATCCATCAATGCCTTGAGACGATCATGTTCAAGCACAATAATCCATATCATATTAGCAAGTAGCACATAACATACAATAGTCTCGTATAGCCTATGCCTCATTTAAAACACATTATCATAGTAACTAAAACATTTAAACACATAGCATCATTTTCACCCCAAGAAAACATAAGAAAAATGGGCTATGAAACTCACCTGATGCTAAAGCAATTTCCAAAATCCTCGTACAAAGCTAAACAACAAAATAACATGTGTTACACGCTACTAAGCCAAAAGATTAAATACATGTAACAATCATATGATGGATGTATAAGGTGTTTATTTACCCTCATAGGTCACCCCGACACCATACCCAACATTTACCAATTCGTTTACACACTTTCTTTTTCAATAAGTTATTCAATTTACCCGTGAAAACGCGAATTTTAGTGTCACTTTACCATTTTCTAAACCACACCTACTAACCTTTATAAATTTTACCAAAAATCACCAGTTCAATATCATGAGTTTACTATCCCTATGATTTTTCCACTAATTTATTTCCCCTCTTAAATGCCCCAAATAAAATCAAAATTTTAACTACTCAGTTTCGGATCTAAACGAACACTAAAAAGTTTGGACCTAACAACCATACTTAGACTCCAAATCAGAAGCTCTCCTTTGGGGGATTTTTAATAGACACATAGAACTACACTCCTGAAGGTTGGATAAATCTAATTCAAATTTTAAATGGGGGTTTTACACCTCGTAATGACATAAATTGACCGAATTTTATTGGTTTAAAAGTTTCTTGTAACCAACATTTGAATGACTTCCCGACCTTAAAAACTTTCGAGGCCGGATGTTATGGAAACTAGACTCACTGAGCTTCATCATAGGCACCGGAATCATATCAATTCATGCTTCTAACCTCTAGATATTCATGAAACAACACAACCCTAAATTCTGCTCAAACCTAAATCAAGTTCTAACGCGATCTAAACCCTAACAATTACACAAATCGCATCTAATTGGATTACTAAGAACCCCTATTAGATTATTAAACTTTAATTTACAGAATATTAGGAAACCTAGATCCTCCATAACTTTTGTTACATGAAATTATATACTATTGATTAAACTAATAAGAAAAACTAAACCATACCTTAAAGCTTGTTTCCTTTACAAATCAAAACCCTAAATTTTTTCTCCTTCTTTTTCTCTTGGGATCGGCCGAACAAGCAATAGGGGGGTTTGGGATTTTATTTTTTGTATTATTTTAAAAGCCCTAGAATATTCTAGCTAATTCCTAATTAGAGTCATAGTTTATTTTAGGCTTTTATTTCTTTTTTTTCTCTAAAATTCGTATTTACTATTCATGTATAAAAAAATATTTTTTTTCAATTAATTAATTACCTTCAATACCTTAAGTTTTTATAAAATCCTAAGATAATTTGGTAAACCATTTTGCTTATAAACAACTTTCTAAAAATAACTTTTCTTTTCCTAATTCACTTTCTATATATGGAAAGTTTACTACCAACTTCCATATTTCAACCACATTATTCCTTTCCCATATCACACACTTCCTATAAATGCTTAATCCTTAAAACCAAGTAATGACGTAGCAATGCATGCACACATCTTTCATATCCATTATCACCACACGTGAACGAATGGAATAGTTAACACCAAACTCAAACACACTTAAAATGAGATGCTTATACACCTCAAAATGATATCAAGCCACATAATTAACTTCTGCTCAAACCAATAAATTCACATAGCACAACACTTACACACATAAAAATGAACTCTTAGCCATTTCTAAAGGTTTAAACTAACCTGCTCAAATCACGGTTGTCACATTATCCCCTCCTTAAGGAAATCTCGTCTCAAGATTTAACTAGCCGATTCATCAGCTCAATCAACAAACAACTGAGGATACTTAGACTTCATATAATCTTCGTGTTCCTAAGTAAACTCAGGTCCACGGTTAGAATTTCAATGAACTTTCACAAGCGATATCCTACTACGCTTTAAACTCTTAACTTCACGGTCCATTATTCTCTATAGGTTCCTCCAACAAAACGAAAAGCTTTGTTCAACCTTAATCTCATCCAATGGCACATGCAAACTAGCATCCGCCAAACACTTCTTTAGGTTTGACACATGAAATGTGTCATGTACTCCACTTAATTCCTTAGGCAATCTCAACCGATAAGCTACAGGACCGATTCTTTCAAGAATCTCAAATGGCCCTACATATCTCAGTGCTAACTTACCCTTTTTCCCAAAGCAAATTACACCTTTCCAAGGCGACACTTTTAGCATAACTCGATCTTCACACTCAAACTCTAACGTGTTTGAGTTCTATTTCAGCATAGCTCTTTTGAACAGTCTCTATCGCTTTGTCAGCTTCTCTTTTAATCAAACACCAATTTTCAGTCGTTCTTGAAACCCAATTCATGTCTAATTAACTACTTACTCTCCAATCTTGCCCATAGATCAGGCGACCTACATTTTCATTCCATATAAGTTCAAATGGTGCACACCATTAATGGTCGAATGATATCTACAACCAAAATCAATATCACATGCCCTCATTATATCTTCCCAGAAGTAATTGAATCATACTGTTCACTTTGTCAATCCGCATTGAGGATGCTAAGCAGTACTCAAATCCAAAATCGTGTCCTCTCAACATTTCTGCAGTGTCTTGCCAAAACCACAGAGGTAATCATCCATCTCAATTCGAGTGATCATACCAGAATTTTATTCCTTGCTATTATCTCATCAATATAAATCTTTGCCAATGTCACATCTTGAAATCCTCTTGTATAGCTAGAAAATAAGCTAACTTGGTCAGTCTATCGACCATAACCCAAATCATATCATACTCACTACTTTGATCTTGTAAATTTAGTGATAAAATTCATGGTGGTTCTATCTCATTTTCACTCAAGTATCTCAGGCTGTTGCAGCAAGCCAAAAGTCTTTAACATTGCAGTCTTCACCTCTTAAACATGTCCGAAATTTGCTAACATAGATAGCTAATCCTTCTCTAATTCATGGCCACCAATTATGTCTCAAGGTATATTGTACTTCTTTTATACGCTCCCGGATGTACCAAGTACCTTGATGCATGGGCCTCGTCCATTTTACTTCCTACCAATGGAACCTAAATACGGTCCATAAAATACAAACTCTCATCTCCTTTTCTTTCCATCTGTTGATCTAAACCATGTAGTATTTCTGCGAGTACGTTCTCTTGCTTGAACCCTCACTTTGGGCTGTCAGTATCATTCCTCTTAACTCTACTGAATTGTGTAGGATCCCTATTCATTCCAATAGATTAGCACAAGATCAATAGCACAAGAGATTAAACATAAGAGAACTTTTGATTGGTGAAAGAATTATAGTGGCTTGACAATCCCTAACAGATGAAATAAAATGAAGTAGCCTAACCTAAAAAATGAAGAAAAGAATGGCTTTATATAGCCTTACAATGAGGCCTTTGGGCTTTGATGGGCTTTTTCATTAAATGCCCAATTACATTAATATTACACGCTTAAACGAGCTAGACTTTTGTCTTGTATCTTCGAGTGACCGAAGCTTCTTTGTTTGGGTCCATTTATGTGAACCTAAAATCTCCCCTAGATGAGGTTCAATGAGAAGTTAGCTCACTCTTGCTTGTCTCTTTAGCTGTTGTTGTTGGGGTACTCACTCTGTTGTGCTTTGGTAATTCAATCTTTAACCACCTTGATAATGATCTTCAGAACTTGGTGTGATGTGATTCTTGATGCTTTGACTTGTTTAAGCTTACTTCTCTGTTTACTTTGTGATCATTTATTTACTTTTGCTCTGCCATACGTGATCTTTAGTCTCACATGCTCATATCCTGTTGGTATCTTTAAAGCTTTGATGCATTTATCTTTCTTCCAATCATTTGAACTTTTGCATTTGTAGTAGACAATGATTTTCAGAGATTGTGCGGCAAGCTTGAATGTAAGCTTTCTTGAATACTTCAGTATTGTGGTTATGGATTGAGCACCATGTCTTGACTTCTGTAACTTTGAGTCGTCATTCGCCATGATAGAACAATTTAGACACCAACAATCATTTTGTTAGGTTAAAATCACTTAATGTGTTCTAGAAAATCATTGTGTGAACACGAGAAGGGTTTTTATATTTTGAAGGGATCAAGTAGTGACGAATCTCTAATCTGGTTCGGTATGTTAACCGCTGATTCCGTGAGGATCAATGGTTACTGTTTGAATATGCACCTGTGATCAGAAGTTTCATTAAAAGAACCTTCTTGACAGGTTTTCGGCACGTTATTGCTGTCGTTTCGTGACAAAGCTAGTTCCCTATAATACCGAAGTATCAGGATTCCCTAATGTTCGCCGTTATCTCTAACCAGATGTCGAAAGACTAACACCACTATAAGTATTTCTATAATAGAATGGTAAAGAGTGAGTCAGTACAGTTTACTATATGCTGATATACCGTACTAATTCCCTTTTTCAGCGTTTTATTTCTTAATACAATTAAGTACCGTAGAAGGCTTGTGGCAAAATATAATTTGAAATACAATCGAGTGCTTATAAAATTTTGTTTGGGGCACAACGAAAGTTTAAATCAGGAATGCTTCTGATGAGTTTTGAAATATATCCGAAAGATATGAGTGGGCCTTTGGGAAAGCCAAACTTGTACTCAAGTACATTTATGAATCCACTTCACTAGTGGGCGCAAGTCCCGAAGAACAGGAAATGCGCATTCTACGATACCTGGTGGACAACATCTCTTTCTAGCATTCCTTTAGATCACTTTAACGAACTTGAAACAAAAAGATTCTGGTCATTTATCAGATAGTTGTGTATATACAAAAACCTTTGGGTACCTTGTCAACTTTTGATCTATTAACCACTTATTGCTCCACTACACATGTTTTTACGTTGTGCCGTCGATAATACGAAAGTGTTTAGCACATGCATGGATAGGACCTTAGCATTTTGAATCAAGCGAAATCATTAATTATACGTTTTTATATGTTTAAGACACATTTTCTCCCCGATCAAAAAGTATGAAACTTGTGACAGGGTTTTGATCTAGAATGACTTATAACAATGTATCATCTCCCCTCATCGTATGAGGTGAGATGAAATAGCACAAATATCAAGTGAGCAATTGAAACAAGACCTTTAGAATACCCAGACAGGAATGATACTGCAATCTGTCTTGAACTTGTAAGCGGTTGGTTGTTTCAATCTTTCTCCAATAGAATCAGCAATAGTGTGTCCATTTGACCTGCAAAACTGTTAGTGGTATGATTTCCCCACAAACTCATGACCGTGTTCTATTTAAAGAGTATAGGTCACAGTTGATTGGTCATTCCTCGAAACTTGTTTGATTAAAACAGTTGTTTATTAGAAAAACGTGTTCGGGGCTCTAGACATACCTTCTGCCCTGTAAAGAAATAATGCACTGAAACGTACACTAAATCTCTGGGATAAGACCGGGTTACAGTCTGAAATAACTGCAAGCCATTCTAGCTAATTTTTTTTTTTTTTAAATATACACAATGATACAATGCTTTAGCATTCAAAAATACCAGATATCCCCTTGGAACCAGCCTTTCGATCACTAAGTTTGCAATCAGGGAACCTAGAGATCTTAGTAACTTTGGAACTAGAACTAACGCTCGGGGTAAGTTCTAAAGGCTCAACAATGGGTTCCACTATCTAGTCTAAAAGGACATGTTTATCATACAACGCAAAATGTCGTCCAGTGGGTTTCCACTGAGGCTTAACACTACCAACAATCTTTCCAGTTGGTCTCCAAGCTGTCTTAGTAGTGTTCACATTATGATTTCTGGTTGCTTTCCAAACCTTCTTAGTATGATTCACACTATGTTTGGCATGGGGGGTTTTGGTATTCACAGACTTCAAAGAACGAATCACAAACTGATTATGATAAACAACATTCAACTTCCTATTGTGATCTGCTGCTCTCCTCGCATTCACACTCTTATTGGGCAAGATACGATGGTTCCGAGTGTGGCACTTTGGCATAGGTTTGCGAGATTCAGTGGCAGGTTTGGTTCTTGTAGACAAATTCACAGGAACATTAGGCTTTTTGTTGTGTTGTACTGGTAGTTTCTGTGTGGGTCTATTTGAAGTCCTGGGAGGTTCTTGAAAAGTAACTTGCTTCTTCTTAGGCAACGGGGTTGGTTTCACCCAATTGGCTCTTTTTGGAGGTGGAATGTACTTTGAACTTTTGGTATACATCCTGTAAGCAAGATACTTTGGGTTTCTAATAGGCTGTAGATCCACACTCTTTTGCCAATCAAATCAGTTTTCAGTTTGGCAATCTCAAGCAGTTAAGCCATTATATCTTTTCATGGTGTCACGCAGTACCGTGGAGTGAGTATTCGCCTTTTGACAGTTCATCATACCGTCTTTGAGACTCACGTTTTTCTACCTTAAGGCCATTCTGCTGAATCCTAAGGGAGGTAATGTATCTTTCAACTGAATTCTGTAGTTTCTGTGCCTGTTGGTTCTCATATCTTTCATTCAGTGGATCCTAACATTCAACACCTCATAGATGTTGATATGAGCATCTAAATTCCTTATAGTGTGTCTTTTCCTTGAAGCTGATCTTCTTAAATTATTTCTTTCATAAATTGCATTGAGGCACTAGAAGTGTCTATGCCTGTTTATAGTTTCTGAAATTTAAGTTGTGAAAAATC
The DNA here is from genome assembly GCA_026074375.1 of Tanacetum coccineum. Taxonomy (NCBI): domain Eukaryota; kingdom Viridiplantae; phylum Streptophyta; class Magnoliopsida; order Asterales; family Asteraceae; genus Tanacetum; species Tanacetum coccineum. The sequence goes on from BQNB010028438.1 coordinate 50,377, forward strand.
AATATGGGTCTTTTGTAAATGAGAGTTACGTTTCTCTGATTCAATGACCTTCTTTTGTTGTTTTAAAACATCAGCTTCTAAGTTCAATGAACTTTAGGTGTTCCTATCGCAAGCAGATCTAAGATCTTCGCAGAAGGCATTCGAAATAGGGGGCACAACAATATCGGAAGTAAGGCACAATAGAGCGGATTCTTTTTCTTAAACATCAGCAATTAAATCGTTACATTTAGGATCAAAGACATATGAAGGACTTAGTGTCCAATCCGGCTTTCTTCTCTTTTTTTTATGGTCAGGTCTTGTTATCATTACACATTGTTCATACTCCGCTCCAAGTCATCAAAAAATCTGTTCAAATGCTCTATATCTCTTTGAAAAAATGTATATTAGGCAGCTTGATTATGTTTTTTGAAATGGTCATAAATTGGTACAGTTGTTGTTCAACAAAACGTTTTGCATAATCAAAACACCATTCAGAAAATAGTCTGGTTTTTGTGTTGTTCTTTCTTTTATGTTACCTTCAAATTGAGGAAAAAACAGCATTAACATTTCGAACGGACGGCCAGAACTTGAATTGTGAGGTCGACTTTTTATGAACGAAAGGAGTAGCAGTGTGGTGGTTTTACTAGCTTGACTAGCAATTTTTTTGGCAGAAGCCAATACACCTGATCTCAAATAGTTCTTCTGAGACAAACATCATGGCATTATGCTTGTCATTGAAACCGTTTGGGGCTGGTCTATCATGTCTGGTTTTTCACTCATCTTTTTCATGCTAACCACTTGGTGTACCAAGACATCTTCACTATCCCATATACTAACGGGGTGGTGAGTTGGATGCAAAAGCGTATCAGCATCATACAAAACAGATTGAGCACGCTTGGCCATATAACCTAGACCTGGGTTACGGGTACCTAGGAGGTCCTTGTGCAAGTCAGCGGTTGCGGATTTAGGTTTCTTAGAAAGCATAGGAATAGTTTGTATGGCATGTTAATCTTGTGCACACATATCTCTTGCAAACTTTGTTAGGCATTCTTTTAAAACAAACTACAAACTATTTCATCTATATAACTATCAGCGAGTTCCTTTTTCTCAGATAAAATCTTTTCCTTTTCAGATTGTAAAAATGCAATTGATTTTTCTTTTCCTGAAAGAGTGGATTTAAGCAAATTGTTTTCTTGCACAAGCTCAGCGTTACACATATTACGCTGAATCACTAGGGCTTGTTCCTGTCTAACTTTGTTTTCAAGATCAAGTTTGACCTTGTGGGTATCTAGACGACATATTTCTTGCTTGCATTGAAGAAGCTCATTTTTTAAGGTCTCGATTTCCAAACATTTTTCTTGGTTAACCTTAGCATGTCCGTCTAGTTGGGTTTGCAAGTCAGTTAAGATGGCAATCATAGAAACTTTATCAGATGTGTCAGCAGATACCTCAGTTGGAACATTTTGGGCTTCGGTGTCAAGAAGATACTGATGATACGGGATCGTATTGTCATCAATCTCAGTCTCAGCATCGGAGTCTAAATGTTCTTCCTGGTGCATCTCCTGAATCTGATAATCCACATTATCAAAGATTTGATTGTCATTGGAGTGTACCTCATTGACTGGATTGTTGGTTGCACTAGTGGATGACAAGTTGGCCATGAAAGCGACAGCAGCATTGGGGCCTTCATCCACGTCTGAGTCATATGCATCCTCATGATTGGCTTGAAACATGTTTGTTGTAGTCAGTGCCTGAGGTTGATCATAAGGTGCGGTGCATTCCACATCAGCGAGGAATGCTTCAGCTTCAGCATCTAACACATCTCCTTTCTCTTTAGCTTCCATCAGTAAAGCTTTATCTTTGAAGTACTGAGAGTCCATCTTTCTCTTGGGTTCTTTACACTGCCTAGCAACATGTCCTTCTCCTCTGCAGTTGTAACATATCACCTTCTTGCCTCGAGTACCTGTATTACCATTATTACCTGGAGCCTTCCTCTGAACTGGTTCAGTAACAATGTGACCATCATGCACCGTAGCATGAGTCCTTGAGTTGGAGGAAGTCCGGAGCTGGTTGTTGGTGGGTGGAAACTGCTTTTGGAAACCACTTAAGAGATTAGCAATCTGAGTCATAGTGGCCATCAAAGCGTCATTCGGAGACTGAGCAGTAGGTTGAGGACTAGGAGTTGAGGGTGATGAAAGAGCAGGTGCAGATGTGGTGTGAGCAACATAGGCCAGTGGATCAACAATACTTGTAGACTGCTCCTGTTTCTTGAGAGTCTTTTTGGCATGAGGCTCGTAGGCTTTGAGATGAGTATAGATCTGAACATAAGGTGTGGTTGAGATATCCATGTTCTGTTTGACATTAGTCACATACTTACCCCAATAGGCCGGAAGGTTGTTGACAAACTTGGTGTTCATCTGATGAGTTGGAATGTTGAGCTGAGTAATCTTCATGTCATTCACAAGCTTGTGGAAACGCACAAAGTAGTCATGAATTGATTCGTTTCCAATAGCACGAAAGCGTTCGTACTCATCAAACAGATCTTCCTTCCTTTGTTGAAGAGTCCTACCTGATCCTTGCATAAGCAACTCCACATTATCCCAAATCTCCTTTGCAGTGCTTGTTTGATTTAGGTTGTTGAAGATGTGTCTGGGAAGACCTTGACTAAGAATGATTTCAGCTTGAGTATCAGCCATCTCAAGTTTGTTTTCCTCTTCATTGAATTCAGAATCAAGTTTCTTCCTCGGTGCGGGCACAACAGTAGAATCAGTAGGTGGAGGATCAGTGATCATAGGGTGAGGTGTAGGTCCATTCTGGATGGATTTCCATATCAGCTTGCCATTGGGTTTGCCTCTAATGTACCTGTGTATACGAATCTTCCAAGAATCGTAGTCACTCTCAACCAACATAGGTGGACGAGTATCGGTACCTGCTGCATTTGTTTCTTCATTGGATCCCATTTTAATTTAAGTATGAATGAACGGATCGCAAGTGATTGTTGATTTGTTTGATTTGTGTTTATGTTTTTGTTGTTGTTTGATTATTTAGTTCGGTTCAAGAGGGAAAGCTTGTTCGGTTGTCTTGTTCGGTTGACCAAGTAAACACTCGTTCGGTTCTAGTGACTTAAAGCTCGTTCGGTTCAAAGAGAGTCCACTCGTTCGGTCCACTGGTTCGATTATCCTTGGTCGTTGTTCGTTCGGTGTTCAAAGTAAACAGTCGTTCGGTTCTAGTGATTCTCACTCGTTCGATCCTAGAGATATCGAGCTCGTTCGGTCCACACTAGATGTAACTAGTTCGGTTCAAAAAACTCTGCTCGTTCGGTCCTTAAATCTTTAACTCGTTCGATCGTTTCTCTTTGAAGCTTGTTCGATTCTCCTAGTTCGGTCTTCAAGGTATTTCCCTGGTTCGATCCTCCTTGTTTTCCACTCGATCGGTCCAACCTTGAATGCCACTAGTTCGGATCTCTAAGAATAAACTCGTTCGGTCTTTGAGGAGTTGAGCTCGTTCGATCCCCACTAGATAATGCTAGATCGGTCCTTGAAGTTTAAACTGGTTCGGTCCAAACTAAATCTCAACTCGTTACGATTTCGCTTGATTTCCCACTCGTTCGATCGTCACTCGTTCGATCGTCCTTTTTTTTTTTCACTCGTTCGATCGAAACAGCAAGAACTCGTTCGATCGCTACGTCTTTTTTAACACTTTTCGAACCAAAACAACAAGAACAAAGGAAAAACACTAGATCGTTTGATGCTAACAAGATGGTTTGAATGATATTAGATTAAATAAGCCATCTTTGATCAAGATACAAAACAACAAATAATCAAAAAATAAACCTCTTTTTTTTTTTATCGAAATCAATACAAAAAAAATACAAACATATCAATACATCAATCATTTGTGAGGCTCTTGATACATATTGTAGGATCCCTAGATATTTACATGTCCTGAAGCACAAGATCATTGACACCAAAGAAATAGGAGGAAGCCTATCAAAGAAAGGAAGAATAGAACTGATGTGGGGTCATCGTAGGACTTCAACAAGAAGTTTTACAACTCCCTAGACAGAGCACCTAACCGTTGTAGTGTAGTAAGGTAAGACTCGGGGGTTGTTATCGTTCTCTAGGGGAATAGGTTGGGAAGGCTCGAACAAGATCTAACAAAGGTCTATGGGGTTGAGAGAAGATTCTTTTTGTATTTTTATTCTATAGAAATCAGGTAAAATCATGTTTTGAGAGGTTGGTTGTTTTATCTAATTGAACTACTAATAATAAAATAAATCTAAACTACTATGGTGATAACTATATGATAAACGAACGTATTTACTTAATCATGCATTACTCTTCTGATTGCTTCTCCTAATCTTGTTGCTTTGTCACACTTGTAATGATCTGTATAAGTATTTCCTAAGTCATAAACGAATTACACGAACTCGTCGTCTACGTAATATTTCGTTAAGGCAACGCACAAGTAAGGTAGTATGAAGACTAATACAAGGCCCCTAAGAGTATATTAAATGCATTTGAAATATCTTAAGAGGGATCAACCATATTAGGGGTAAGGTAGTATGAAGAATATTACCAATAGTATCCTTTCTACACACTCGCGTTTCCCTAGACATCTATGCCAATTTAATATCTTATGGCTAGTTTTCTAAAGCCTAACGTGCACATCCATCACAAGAAGCAACATTAAAAGGATCTACAATCTAAGTTTCATGCAATCATAAGTAAATACTGATGGATCTAGCCTAGCATGTTATAAGAAGGTAAAGAACACAAATCAATCAAACAATACATAGACATATTGAAAGATTAAAGGGATAAATGAACTTTACTTGATTAAAACATAGATTAAAGACTGTTACAATAGGGTTTTGAGGCCCTAAAGACGGCCTAAAAAGCTGTCAAACTCGAATATAAAAGTTAGGGTTCGTCTCCCAAAAGTTATATCACTAAAACCCTAAAATCGGTTTTGTATATATAAGAAAAATGGCGCGACGACGTCATGTTGAAGCCCTGACGCCATCGCCACGTCGAAGATTGTAGGTCCACTTTAAGTAGGCTACGTTCTGACGCCGTCGCCAAATCTGTGACGCCGTCGATATGAAAATCCTGACGCCGTCGATATGAAAATTCTGACGTCGTCGCTTAGTAATCGCGATGCCATCTCCACGCTCTGTATGCACGGTTTCTTCAATGGATTTGGTGTAGAGTCGTAGTCTTGTCCGTTTCTTCTCCAAATGAGCCCAAGTCACGTGTATTTTCTCCAAATGCCACCCAAGTGCTAAAAACATGAAAACAAATGATTAAGCACATAATCTGGGCATATTTGCATGATTTAAAGGGTTAAATAACCTCGAAAAAGTGTATAAAATGACACCTTATCAAATACCCCTACACTTGGGATTTGATCATCCTCAAGCAAATGGGCTTTTCTACCTAGATAATAGCAATATTAAGGGCATTTAACCTACTCTTTAAAAAGCAGTTTACGACACAACCTCTTAGAGCTCGTAATTAAAAGCACGAAAAACATATACTAGCACCTCACATAAGTGTTTGGATTCTCTCTTTCTCTCGGGTGTATAATAAATTATAACAATATGGGGAAACGGAAAATTAACACTCATTACCTGTCATAATATATAAATGACCATAGGCTTGGTGAAGGATCAAACCTCCACCGCTAGGCGCAAGTATTAGTCTTTACTATCAAAGAGGTCTTTAAAAGGGTTGTGGGGTGTAGGTGTAAGATAACATAAATGGAAACAGAAATGGATGTGTTATATTTGGGGGTGGCTTTGTGAGTGAATTTGGGGTGAAAAGGTTAGCTAATTATTTATATGAATGCATGCTGATTGGGTTGCTAAGCCAAAGACTCGGACAAAGATATACAAACTCTACACAACTCTACATCAATCTCTTTTCTTTTTCTTTTCTCTCACTCTCTCTCTCTCTCTCTCTCTATATATATATATATAGGGTGGGGATACAATGAAAAGGGGCTTAAAATAAAAAGTCTAGGAAACCATCTCAACTATTGGATTACATTTAATAGATTAAAAAAGTGAAAGGGTAGTATTGTAATTAATTGAAACTTGAGCGGCAAATGTGTAGTAATTGAAAAATAACCCGACGTATCAAACGACGTCGTTTTTCACATCTAACCATAAACTAGGTAAGGTAACGCGCAGAACGCTTTAGGTGTCTAAAAGTGTAAGTATGCGTGTTTGTTTTTTTATTAATGCACCTTAGAATAAAGAAGTAATGCAGTAGTGGCTTGTATATTGATTGTGAGTC
>BQNB010028439.1:0-56654 GCA_026074375.1 Tanacetum coccineum
CGGAGGTCTAAAAGAAGAAGGTCAGGAAAAGAACCCGCTTCTACCAGTGATCCAAGAGAAACGACAACCACAATAGCAGGAAAGACTACCACTATAGGTTCTAAGACTCGCAAGCAATCTACTCTGGTAGAGGAAACTATACAAGATACAGATGTCTTTGAAGTAGCTGCACACCAGGAGTTTGAAACAGGTGTCCATGGTGAACAAGCAGAAGAAGAGGTCCAACATCTTCCTGACTGGTTTCAACAACCTACACGACTACCTTCTCCTGATCATGCATGGAATAAGTCTGTTCCTGCCGTTCATGAATCTGTCCAACCTTGGTTAAGCAATCTGGCACGAAGACAAGACCCTCGAGAGTCATTCGATGAACTAACCGACAATACATTTGACTTCTCCGCTTTTGTGATGAACCGGCTAAATGTTAAAACACTAACACCTGACTTGTTAGCAGGTCCAACATTTGAGCTGATGAAAGGAACATGCAAAAGTTTGACTGAACTTGAATACTTTTGTGAAGAAGTCTACAAAGCCACAACCAAAAAATTGGACTGGATCAACCCCGAAGGCCGCCAATATCCTCATGATCTGCGACAGCCACTACCGTTGGTTCCAAATTCTCAAGGTCGTCATGTTATACCATTTCATCACTTCATCAATAACGACCTTGAGTACCTACGTGTGTGAGTCAAGCCCAAGTACTACTACTCCGTTTTACAAAGACCCATGGGCTGCAGACTACGGGCATATCAAATGGGATAGGAAGACTTAGTGCCCAACTCAATGTGATCAAATTAAAGTCAAATACGACAAATTCGCCCTTTGGGGAGTCTTACATTGGGGGCAAAAAGCAAAGACAGTTTCTATGCATTTGCTACCATAAGGGAATCAGGTCTTCGATCTCTACTCAAAAAGTCGGATATTGCTGGCTCAAAGGTGGAAATAGTCGCATGCAAAACTACAAGCCTCTGACTGGATTACTGGTACAAAAAGGGATGACGACGTTCTATACAAGTTCAAAGAAGCGACTTCCAAACTAAGGATTCCAAATCTTAAAGATATGCTGCTTCTTCTACATTGAAGACATGCTGCTTCTTCTCGCGCAAGGAAAAGTGACAAATCTCAACGTTGAAGAACGTATTGCATTTAATGTCTCCTTACGAATGTTCACAAGAAGTGTTGTCATCCAAAGGCGTGTGGAAGATCTTCAATTGGGCGTTGAAAGCTATCAAAAGCTGACACGTACAGATCCAATCTGAGAAGACGAGACGCTTATACACCATACTCCGATCCCAGAGGATTCATCTATGAGAACAAAGACAAGAAGAACAGATTGATGCGCATTGACGAACTACACAAGTTCAGCGATGGTACTCTCGATGATGTTCGGACTGCTCTAAATGATCGCCTCAAGGGAATTAGAATGGAGTATCTGCCTCAGACTTTTTGGAGCCAACGTGACAAAGCAAATGCAAGAGCTATGATTCAGGCGATTGACAAAAGGCTAAAGACAAGGAGGATAATGCGGAGTTTGGAGAGATTTGTAGGTGGAAGACCATACGGGGGTGACCTACGGCTACTACAAAGGACCATATGATTTATCATATGTTGTTCTCATCTTAAAAAGGTCAATCCTCGTAAATACTTTTATCTTGTGAATATGTTCATTACTAGTGTAGATTTTTGGTGTAAAATAAGATGTGCTCGAGTACAAATTTTTCAAGAATTTCTTAGTAAATTCAAAATTTTCAAATAATTGTACTCGGCATCATCTTATAATCCCTCAAAAGTTGAGGGGGAGCAATAATATGTTCCAAACTGCTAGAATATTTCATTTTGTCCCCAAACGGTTAATCAATTGATATCCAAAATATCAAGGGATTAACATTTTGGATAAGGGGAGAAAATGTGATTAACCTGGACTTAATGTATATTGACAGAAGTGATCAAATAAAATGGACTCAATGCACTCCACACCTAGCATGTACTACGATTACGATGCACATGTTAAGGGGGAGCTTTTAGTGATGATGAAAAACTCTCAAAGTGTAAATCTTTTGATATTTATATCAAACACTTTGATTGAAATTTTCAATGTTTTTGGAAGGATCGTGATGAAATACCCAAAAGACCGACCATGTTCTTAAATTTATGAAGTTATAAGGCGGTTAGGCTTAGGTATTCAGATCCCATGATCCAGCCAGAACCGGAGGGATCTACCCAGGGATATCCACTAGTTAGTGTAGAAGTCCTTAGGTATGATTAAAAAGGAGAAAAAGTGAGAATAGGGAATAATGCCGACTGAGATGGAGCTAACACTGGAACAAACCCAACAAGGTGTTAGTTATGAAGTCTCGGTAAGCATTGAAGGGGTTGAAGAATGAAAAAGAAATGTAAGGATAAAGGGTGAAAATAAAGAAGCCCTCCATACACTTAGGCAGAAACCGGGTCAATACATATGCTGTCAGAAACACTCAGGTGTAGTCTGACATTGAAGACAGTCATGGACCCAGTGACGCTATGCACAATCAACTACCTTGATAAAGTGAGTTCATAGTCTCACCTTTACATGTTTTCTAAATCCCGTGGGGAGATACATGCTATAAACCAAGAATACAAGTGTTTTACAACTGTATACTATCATGATATATTATTTTCTAAGTTTGCTTTCACTGCCAATATTTCTTAATCATGAATCATTAGTTCTTTGCGAGTGAACGTGAATATTGTGGATAGATCTATTGGGGGTGACGACTCCCGTTGGTGTACCCGTACATGGGGTAACCAAACGCACTATATTTGAGACAAAGGATAACTTTGACATGTTACCTTTCCTTAAGGACCGTTGTTCCTTCAAGTCATTAAATTGACTTCGGATGTTAATGTTTGGTTGCATGAGCTTAGGGCAATAATACTGTTTTCATGATAATTGTATGTGTTACAATTATTACCACTTATGATAACTTGTATTCAAACATTTCATTACAAACACTGTGAATTTCACTCAACCGTTGTGTTGACCATTTTAGCATGTTTATCTCAGGTAATTGAGGAATCTATAGCATGGAGTGGCATTGGACTTTTTCTATTTCAATCAGTAAGATAGTAACTCACTGGTTCACTCTTATCGTGGTGTCTGCTTTGTGACGTTCCGATAATGAGAACATGCTGAGTTTGATGAATCTAATACTTATGTGTTAGAAAGATTCAATACTACAGCTGGAAATCCTGTCAAGAAGATTCTTCTTAAATTGAATCTATCTGATCACAGGTCGATCCTCACGGATCTGAAGGTTTCTCCAACCAAACCTGGACGAATGACAAAGCCATATTCGTCCCCCTGTTTTATTGCTAACTGTTTTATGCAGATTATCTAAAATGGTGGTGGAGGTCCCTGATTCCAGCTGTCTCACAAGATCATTACACTGCTCATACCCGACGAAAACATAAAAGTCATCATGAAAGCTCAAGTACATGTTTCAAGACTTCCGCTACTCTGATACCACACATCTTTCTTAAAGTGTCAAAGTGTTAAAGTTAAAGAATTTCAAGAAAGATTGAAAACATAAAGCTTTTCAGAATGGTTATGAGCATGTCGGTCCAGAGTCGCAAGTCCAAAGATGGGCAAAGTTACAGATGGTAGAGATTGTGCTTGGTTTGATGATCTCAAAGATGCTCAAGATCACAATGTCAAAATACAAGTTCAAGAACAGCTCAATCCAGAAGTCAATGATCACTACCAACATATTCACATCTTACGAGAAAGTCAAGAGTACGAGCTAAAGACTAAGGATAAAGCATAGTATGCTAGGTTTAAAGTTTGTAAATTGGAGTGACCACCCTTAAGGGGAGATTGTTGGAAACACGAAAAGTGTCGGTCACTTCCAAAGTTGTAACAAGTCTTAGCTCGTAGTTAGTATAAGGATTAGATTAGTAATCTAGTCCGGCCCAAGGCCCATGGGTGGCCCATCTCAGCCCATGGCCGGCCTCCTATGTAGTATTTATACCCCTCTCCTAGTCTTGGAGAGGGTTGGTTGTTCCATTTGTTTTCCATTCATTTCATTAATACATCATCCATATTCCATCCAAGTTTCTCTAACAATCCAACCCACATCTCACTTGTTGTTCTTGGTTGATCTTAAGATTACTAGTATTCTACACACGGTGAGTTAGTAAAAACAAGGCGGCGAGCTACAAGTACTAAACGGCGAGTTACCAGTATACACGGCGGTTTGCTAAAGTAATTTTGGCAGCGATTTGAAGAAAAAAAATTTAGGCAGCGAATTGTTCAAAACAAACAGCGAGTTACTAAGGTAAACGGCGGTTTGGTTATGTTATGTGGTTGTTTGCTTAGGATTTTGGCAGCGGTTTGGTGCTAATTTAAGAGGTGGTTTGCTTAGGTTATTGGCGGCGGTTTGCTTACTATTTCAAGTAACATTTCGTCCTAGACAAATTGGACTTTGGACTTTAATCGACAAACATTAAACCTAATCTAAGCATAATAACAAATTATAAACAAGGACTTAACGGATTAATCTAACAACAATCAAACAGTAACAACAAACGATTATTCATTCACGATTTTCTATTGATTTTGTAAAATCCCGTTAATCATTTATCGGTTTTAATCATAGACGAGTAAAATCCCGTGAACGTGAATTGCATTCATAACCACAACTTCAATCACATCATATCCACTTAAGATCCAACAACTTTCACACTTCATAATTCATAACCATTCATTCATCATGTCTACTCCAGTCAATACATCCTCAACAGATAGTCAAATGCATAATAATATCATGGCAGTTGGTTCAAAAGATCGTCCACTAATGCTTGGACCAGGAAGATATTCACAATGGAGATCACGTTTTCTACGGTACATTGACACGAAACCAAATGGTGAAGGACTGAGAAAAAGCATACTATTTGTCCCTAGTGCCATTACTGTACGTGCTGCATGATGTTGCTGACAACGGAAGGGCTAATCATTCAGTACAACAACAACAAAACAATTGAAAACAGTATTGCTACCATTCGAATCCAGCCGAACAATGAACACTTGCTGTCTGAAAGAAGCTATTTTCTTGCTTTTAACTGGTATCGAAGATGAAATCTAATTCCACTGTTGATGCTTGCAGTAGGCCAATGGAAATGTGGATAGCCATTGATAGGCTTCTAACAGGGTGAATCATTGAACGTACAAGATGTAAAGACCAATCTGTTCTGGGAATTTGGGAAGTTTACTTCTCGAGATGGAGAATCAATGGAGTCGTATTACTCACGGTTTTATAAACTGATGAATGAGTTGACAAGGAACAACTTGCAAGTTACTACAATGCAAGTGAACGTTCAATTTCTTCAACAACTTCAACCAGAATGGTCAAGATTTATGACGGTTGGTCAGCATCAATAGAAATAGACACCATCTCATATCACACACTTTTTTGACATTCTGAAGCAGTATCAAAATGAAGTTAATGATATCCGTGCTGAGAGAATAGCCAAAAGTGCAAATCCATTAGCACTTCTTACGGCTGCTCAACCATATTCAGATAATTACTATCAAGCACCAAAACCTCAAAGATCTAATGCAACATCATCTTCTACAAGACCAAGTGCATCTACCAGACACAAAGGCAAAGAGATCGCCAAACCAGTTACACCTCAATCTGAGTCAGTATCTAAAGAAGACAGTGATCCTGAACAAGCTCAGAGGGATAAGGACATGCAAAAGAATTTGGCACTCCTTGCAAAGTATTTCAAAAGGCTCTACAAACCTACCACAAAACCTTCGAACTTCTTTAAAACTCCAAGGAACAAGGATTGAAGAGACCCGACACCAAGGTATAACAACGACAATCAGTCAGGGCAGTTTGGGAATCAAAGGACAATGACAGTTGTTGGGACTAGGGAAACTGTAGGCAGTCCGGTAGTGCAACAAACGGGGATACAGTGCTTTAACTGCAAGGGATTTGGCCACTATGCAAAGGAATGCAGGAAGCCAAAGCGGGTTAAAGACTACACGTATCACAAGGAAAAGATGATGATGTGCAAACAAGCTGAACAAGGTGTTCCACTGCAAGCTGAGCAAGCTGATTGGCTAGCGGACACGGATGAAGAGATTGATGAACAGGAATTGGAAGCACATTACAGTTTCATGGCAAAGATTCAGGAGGTCTTACCAGAAGAATCCAGTTCAACTGAACAGCCATTGGAACAGGTACAAAACAATGATGAAAATAATGTGTTTGCCAATGAAAGACAACATTCTGAGAATAATACTGCAGAATGTGCTGATGAGCGTGTTGCGCTTGCTAATTTAATTGCAAACTTAACTCTTGATACTGAGGAAAACAAAACAATTTTAAAGCAATTAAAGAAAGCAAACGCATCATTGACTCAAGAATTAGAAAAGTGCAAAACTAACCTTGATGAGACTAGTAGGGCTCTGGGGGAGGCTACTAGTTGTCGGGATAGTTGTCTTATTGCACTTCAGAACAAACAAAATGAGCTTGAGAAGTACATAGCCTTTAATGACCGGACGATTGATTATGACATTCTTCAAACAAAGTTAAATGAAACTCTAGGACTATTAGCTCGTAAAGACATTGACATAAAAGAAGGTTTAAAAACTAAAGCCTATGAAATTTCAGTTGTCAATCAAAAACACGATGAGTTAGTAAAAAGGAGTCTTTTAACAAAGTCACAATTTGAAGGTCAACTCAAAGAGAAAAGTAAGGTCATTTTGGATTTAAAGGTTAAGGAAGAAAAAGATATTGACAAGATGATTGAAATGGACAAACAATTAAAGTTTTTGAATGAAATTGTTTACACTCGTAATCAGTCAATTCAGACCATTCATATGTTAGCACCCAAATGCTCGACATATAATGGTAGACCAACCTTTGCTAATCCAAGGTACCTCAAGAAAGCTCAATCTGAAAAGCCATGTTTGTATGAGATCCCATATGATACTTCTGATCTTGCAAACAGATTTGCCCCCAATAGGGAAGAGACCATGACTCTTGCAAATGAGAGTAGATCAAAATTGAATAAAGATTATGTTAAACCATATGATTACACAAGACAGAATAGTCTTTATGAAATTTTCAAAGCACCCTCACTGGTTTATCTTATCAGTTGGAAACGCGCAAAAGAAGTTAGGAAGCAATGTGGAGAAAAATCGTTTGTTAGAACAAAAACCACACACATTGCTAAAAACGTTGCCTTTACCCGTTTCGGATCCATTAGTAAAATGTAGACAAGTTTTTAACGACATGACATTTACCATCAATCAATTTAGGGAAAATTGTGTTCAAGCTTGGTTTAAATTATAGTGATTATTTTTGGTGCCCAAACTGCTAAAGATTTGGAAGGTTTGATAAAAACCTTATTAATGACTCTTTCCATTAAAAACTTCCAAATGATAGTTTTGTTTTCAACATGAAATTTAAAAGGAAGGTATGAAGATTATGAGTACGTTAAATCCCTTGAACAAGAGGTTGACGAACTTGAATCTGAAAAGGCTGATTTTTCAAACATATATGATCTACTTCTCGAAGAGTGTGTGTCTAAAGATGTTACATGTTCATATTTGCATTCTCTGTCTGATTTAAATGCTTATGCTGAATTACAATGCATGTATCTTCATAAAGTCAAAGAATGTGAATGTCTTGCACAAAAGCTTTTGAAACAAACTGAATCTGTTAACAAAGAAGTTCATAATAAGCTTTTGAAGAGTTTTGCTAAACTTGAAAACCACTCGATTTCTCTTGAACTTGCTTTACAACACATTGTAAAAGAACAAATGAAAAACCAATCAGTTTCGCAAAGAAAAACGGAGATCAAATGTATTCGACAAGATTGGTGAACAATATCATGAAATACAGGATTTGAAAGCTCAAATGCAAGACAAGAACATAGCCATCAGTGAGTTAAAGAAACTCATTGAGAAATGCAAAGGAAAGTCTGTGGAAACTCAGTTTGATAAACCATCTGTTGTTCGACAACCAAATGCTCAACGGATTCCAAAACCATCAGTTTTAGGAAAACCGACTCCTTTTTCAAATTCTCCTGAAATGAGAAGTTTTCAAACGAAACAGTCGGTTAATAAAACTAATGTGTCGGATGGTTATTTAAAACAATAGCTGGCTCAACAGAATTTGCCTCAGAATAGAAAACAAGCGGAAATACACTCGAATGTGCTTAAACCAGGAATGTATAGAATTTCCACTACCACAACACAATCTAGAACACCACAGTTGCCTCATGCTTCAAGGAATACTAATCCTCACGTGTCTAAATCTACAGGAGTAAATCACTATACTAGTGTTAGCAGACCACAGCTTAAGTGCTATCAAGTTAAAGATAAGGTTGTGCCAAACAATAGTCAAGTGAAGTTTAAAAAGACGGATTAGTAGGAAGCCATCATAGTGATGTCTTAGTATTTCTAAAGAAAAACAAGTCTGTAACTTGCGTGTAATGATAGTTTAAATTCCAGAACGTCGATGTGGAATGCACGCTCGCGTTGTGCTACAATGTGGGAAAATGTGTGTTTTAATTCTAATCATGATGATTGTGTTTCTAGATATTGCTCTGCGACCGTGAAACGCTAGAGAACTAAGAAGCCTAAGGTAGTGCCTATTAGATGGCTTGTAAACCCAAGAGAAAAGGAACAATCTGTTGCAACACCCCATAAGAAAATAGTTGCATCAGTACCATATTCAGAAATCCTAAGAGTACTATAAGGGGTTGTATGAGAATACAATCAGGGTATGTGATATGGTGGATTGGGATAGCTAAGAAATGTCCATAGGATATTAACTGGACACAAAAGCCCCACATAGGACCAAAACGATATGGATTGCCTAAAATCAGGGAAAAGAGTATGTATCAACAAGTATTAGGTCCCACTATAGAAATTGGTCTCTAGGATTACTAATGTCTTGAAGATATCAAAATTTCCTTTAGTGATCCAATTTTATGTACCAATGTTCCACGTCCTCTAATTCTCTTGAGATTGTACAACTCATCTATTCATTGTTAACTCTCGATGCTCAAAGCACATGACGGGCAATCTCAAGCTGTTATGTAATTTCTGTGGAAGAAATTTCTGGGGTACTGTTCGTTTTAGAATGATCAATTTGCTCAATTCTTGGTTTATGGAGATCTGAATATGGAAATATCATGATCAAAAAGGGTTTTTTAGGTCGAAGCCTCTATCACAATCTTTTCTCTGTTGGTCAATTCTGTGGAATGCGGATTTGAGGTTGCTTTCAGGAAATCTACTTGTTTTTGTGAGAGTTCTTCAGGTAGGAAACTGATTTACTTAACTGGTAATCGTGTATCCGATTTACCACCAATATCTCTTCAAGAAACAACTTCATCAACTCCCAATCTCGTTTCATGGCTAAAGCTTCACCAACTCAAGCATGGTTTTTTGGCATCGAAAGACTTTCTCATCTTAACTTCGATTGCATAACCTTACTCTCAAAGAAAGATATTGTAACAGGCTTACCTAAGTTGAAATATGTCAAGGATCAAATTTGTTCGTCTTGTGAAATGAGTAAAGCAAAAAGAAGCTCATTTAAGTCAAAAGCTGTTCCAAGTTCCAAAGGAAGGCTAAATTTGCTTCACATGGACTTGTGTGGTCCAATGCGCGTTGCAAGCATAAATGGGAAATAAAATGATTATGGTGATTGTTGTTGACTATTAAGATACCTTGGACTCTTTTCTATGATCCAAGGATTGAAACACCAGAAGTTCTCAAAAGACTTTCTCACGAGGATTCACGCAATCTTCAAGCTCAAGTTATTAGTGTCCGTTACTGACAGATGCACGTGTTCTTGAACAAGACACTTATGTTTATTTTAAAGAGAAGGCATTGAGCTCAGACTTCCACTCTTCGAAACTGAACAGAACGGCGTTGTCGAAAGACGAAACCGCACTCTTGTTGAGGCTGCTCGAACAATGCTCTCAGCTTCTAAGCTTCCATTATCATTTTTTGGCTGAAGCAGTTGCAACCGCATCAAATGGCTTTACTCAGAACAGTATCAATCATCATATGACTCATGGGAAAGAAGCATTTCACATCCATTAATGGACAGGAAACTTTTAATAAAAACATCTTCAATCTTTGGTTTGCATTTGTTACAGATAACTAGAGATGGAGGAAAATTTGTTTGGATATGATGAAGAAAAAGTTGGATCCATGTGTCATGGTGGGATTTATACTCAGTCGGAGGGATATCGTGTTTACAACAAGAGAACACGCTTAATAGTTGAGTCATTCCTATCATAGTTTGATGAAATCAAAGAGCTTGATGTCTGATCACAATAGTTCAGACCTTCGCACCACAACGACAAGAGATGTCTGTTGAAAATGTCTCTTCAGGCCTCGTTTCTCAAGGACAAAAGGCGTCATATTATGACAACTCTGACCCCGTGCCCCCAAGAAAAAATGTTGTTCCTAGAGCAGAAAAGACAGATTTGTCACATCAAGGGTTGGAATTTCCTCTTCAAGTCCTTCTTTTAATTGAAGAATATTACACTCCATCACACAATCAAGCTGAGGAAAACAAACAATGATCAAGCACCGAATGCATCGTTTCAAGAAGATGAATTTATCAATCCTTTTTGTACACGGGTACAAGAAATTAATGAGTCTTCCTCACGCAACATTGATAATACCGATGTGCATTCATTTCAACCACAAAGTCATGATACCGTGGACCAGAGACATCCATTAGAAACATTAAGTTCGTGGAAATCCAACCCATGCCAGTTCAAACAGACGACTGTTGCCACAGATCCTAAATGTGTATGTTCGCGCTCACGGTGGAGTTATGTTGAACCAAATGAAACATTAAGGACGGCAAATGGCTGATTCTGCATGGATGAGCAATGCAGGATGAACTTCATCAGTTCGACAGACTAAAAGTCTAGGAACTGTCGGGACAAACCATTTGGCAAGATGATTATAAAGCTAAAGTGGTTATGGAAGAACAAGAAGGATGAAGATCAGACTGTAATTCGCAACAAAGCACGACTTGTAGCTAAAGGTTATGCTCAGGAAGAGGGTATTGATTTTGAAGAATCATTTGCACCAGTTGCTCGCTTAGAAGCAGTTCGGATTTTCGTTGCCTACGCAGCACACAAGTCTTTTCTAATCTATCAGATGGACGTGAAAACGGCATTTCTTAATGGTCCACTAAAGGAGGAGGTTTATGTTGCTCAGCCAGAAGGGTTCGTTGATCCAGATCATCCAGAAAAAGTCTACCTTCTGAGGAAAGCTTTGTATGGATTAAAACAAGCTCCAAGAGCCTGGTATGATGAACTTTCCAACTTCCTGATGTCCAAAGGCTTTACTAAAGGTACAATTGACCCAACTTTATTCAAGATAAAATACGGGGAGGATATTCTACTAGTGCAGATTTACGTTGATGACATAATTTTTGGGTCTACAAACCCTAAATATTCAAAAAGATTTGAAAAGTTAATGCACAGTAGATTTGAAATGTCCTTAATGGGGGAGATGAAGTTCTTTTTAGGACTACAGATCCACCAGTCCCCAAAAGGTATTTTTATCAATCAGGCCAAGTACGCTTTAGAAATTCTAAAAAAGCATAATATGGACAACTGTCACTCCATTGGTACACCATTGGCTACAAAACCCAAACTAGATGTAGATTTGAGTAGAGAACCCGTAGACCAATCTGATTATCATAGTAAAATCGGGTCACTCATGTACTTGACATCTAGTAGACCAGACTTAGTGCAAGCAGTATGCTATTGTGCACGTTATCAAGCACGACCAACTCAAAAGCACCTCAAGGAGGTTAAAAGAATCTTTAAATACCTAAAGGGTACCATTAACATGGGACTCTGGTTTCCAAAGGATTCTGCTGTGAACTAACATCATTTTCAAACGTAGATCTGTGCCGCATCGCCGCGTTTGATACTCGCAAAAAGCACTTCTGGAGGGATACTGTTCCGTTGGTGATAGCTAGTAAGGTTGGATGGTCCAAAGAAAAAGGAACTGCACTTGCAATGTCTTAGCAGAGGCTGGTACGTTGGCGTTATCTGCAAGTTGTGCTCAAATGTTAAATGTGGTTCATGAGGCAAAGTCTTAAAGATTATGGCTTCAACTACAACAAAATACCGTTGTATTGCGACTCTCAGTCAGCCATAGCAATATCATGCAACCCCGTACAACATTCGCGAACAAAGCACAGCACATCCATACTGATATCATTTCATAACAGGAACAGGTGAAAATTGGTTTAATTGAACTATATTTTGCAGAACTAAATACCAATTAGCTGAAATGTTTACGAAAGCCCTTCTTGAGGATCGGTTTAAGTATCTTGTCAGAAGGATGGTATGAGATGTTTGACTCTGTGATCTGGAGGTTCTGGACAAATAAGATCTCTTGATATCATCATCATAACTATCATCATGTAATATTTTTGAGAAGGGGAAAAGCCAAATACAAAAATATTAAAACTCAAAAAGAAATACAAAAATCAGAAAAATCAGAAAATTTCCAAAAAGATTCTTCTCGACATGTCTCTTGGAATCGATAACATTTACGTGCTTAGAAATGTCGATTAACATTGACACGGGTGTGTAAATGAAGTTCGAGCGAGAGTTTGCAAATAGTTTCAAAACATGTCATTTCTAATTTTCTAAATGGCTTATGTGCAAATATCAGTACATAACCCGGACTTCAAATAAAGGAAGGTTTATAACTTATCCTCACAACGAGAAAATTAACGTTTCTCGGTCTTGAGCTGTTCTTACAAGACATTCAATGTTTTAGCTCAAGAAAAAGGATAGTGTACGTTTCAGTGCGCTTACCCTTAGCGTTAGAAGAGAAGTCCTCTAACATTTGGTTTTTCAAAAAGTTGAACACAATTTTTCAAGAATTTCTCGATGACAATTCATAATCTTTCAAAATTGTATGTTCAACACTCCAACCCTCACAATGTTTTCAAAAGACAACAATTTTTCAATTGGTCCTATTTTTGAGGGGGAGTTTTTCGAAAAACAAAGTTTTAATGTTCTTGGATACATCAACAACGACAATTCTTATGTATTCAAAACATTATCAAAATGTTCCAAACCATTCATGCTGATAATATTTTCTCCCACATAATTTTCAAGACATATTTTAATCACAAGGTATTTCAAAAACTAAGTGTTTATTATTTAAAATAAGGGGAGAAAATATAATTAAAATATGATCTAATCGACTCAATGTGCTGAAAAGTAAGAAAAGGTTTTATGGTTCGATCTTATACCCAACAACATCTTAATTTCACGACGATTCTGAAGTCATAAGGTGGTTAGGTTAGGAATCAATCCTATGATCCAACCAGAACCGGAGGATCTACCCAAGGATAATCCAAAGTTAGAAATAGCAGTCCTTAGGTATGATTGGAGATGAATGTATATGGGAATAATGCCGACTAAGATTGAGCTAACACTGGAACAATCACAACAAGGTGTTAGTAATGACGTCTTGGTAAGCATTGAAGGTGTTGAAGAATGAAAAAAAAATATATGGATAAAGGGTCTAAAGAAAGAATCCATCTACACAACTTAAGGCAGAAGAAACGGGTCTATACATATTGCTTGTCAGAATACATGTTGATTGCTGACATTGAAGACGACATCATGGACCCAGTGATGCAATGCACAACCCTCCCCAGCCATTCGGGTTTCTTCAATAGAACACTTGTATCATTTGTCAATGGAGGATACACACGTTATCTAATTTGAATCTCATTCCGAGATCGTTGATATTGAATAGGTGGCAATCTGCTCATAGCCTTTGAGTACTAAGACCAAAAATGAACTAATCGAATTTAGAGCCACAAGAGATCAATCTAAATCTCGTTAGGACACATTCCATTTCAAACACTTGTTGAACATCATCAAGTTTACAAGTTGTTAACAAGAGTCCTACGCAATATCATTGTGATATTTGCCAGAACATCCGAGTGATACTTATGTATTCACAATGAAGATGGAAATCCTGCTTGAGTCAGCATCAAACAAGCTCTTGGTAGGTGACTTGCGAGATTCTATATGAATCAAACTTGTGAAAACTGGATATCGATTTGGTTCAGTAAATGAATTGACGGTTGATGAATTTTGATAAAAAGATTAAAACTCCCGATGTGTTACAAAAACGCTTTTACAAGTAATACGTCGATTGATTTTCAAATCAATTTTCTCGATTATCACTAACGTAAACCTGCAGGTTAAAACGGTGGTGACGGTATCCCAATCAACCAAAGTCGATTCATTACCACATATTCATGCTCATTCTACAAAGACAAACTATCATGAAAGCTCAAGATTTAAAGACAAAGACTTCCGCAAACTCTGATTTGAAGCTTTCAAGATTAGGCATAATATGAGAATGTTGGTAAAAGACACAAGATCGCAAGATGGCAAAGACGATAAAGACAATGACAAAGGCTCAAAGTCAAGATCGCAAAGCATGAAGGAACAAGCCTACAACAAAGAACAAAGAGAAAGACCAAGACCACATGAGCTTAACGACGAAAGCAATCTCATTGATCTCATGAAGGAGTGTCATCAATGAACTCACTTCGGGGGAGATTGTTAGCCTCAAAATATTAAGTCGAACATGAAGTTCGTTCATTATGTATTTAAGTCTCGGTCAATCAATTAGTTAATGTTGTAATAGTATGATATCAGGAATCAGGCTCTATAGTTAATCTAATATTGTATATGTTTCGGGTTTAATCCCAAGCAAAACCCGAGCCCGGGTCATAGTTAAATATCCCGTGCATCATTTAATGCGTCGGGTGGGGTATAAAAACTCTTTTTTATTTAGAAAGAGTTAGATTGTTGTAAACAAATTATTTTTCCTTTCCAAAAACTCTCTCATTCTCTCTCTTCTTTCTCTCTCTACAAAACAACTCATCTCTCTTCTCTTTTCTAGTTCTAATTCGTGTATGTTATATGTTATGAAGTGGTAGTCGGGATCCTACAGACGTAAACAAATAAATCTTACAAAAATGGACGAAAACGTACAAAAATGTTTCACAACGTTTAAAAACGGAAAAAACGTTCAAAAAGATCAAACAAGCTTGACAACGTAGGAAAATGAATGAAAATTGTCGAAAACGCATGAAAACGGATGAAATCGGTCGAAAAGGTTCCAAAATGGTTGATACGATCAAAAACGGACGTAAATGTTCGAAAAACTGGTAAAATTAGGTTCAATTCGGTCGGGTGAGAACGGTCGAAATTTGATTGATACGGTTTTAAAAATGGTTCGAAAACTGGTCAAAAATCGATTGAAATCCATTGGAAAACATGGTAATCGGTCGGTTAATCGGTCAATAAACAGGTTGAAACCGGTCAAAAATAATCGAAATCGGTCAAAATCTGTCGAAAACGGTCGAAATTGGCCGAAAACGGAGGAAATTGATCAAAATCAGTCAAAAACGAACGAAATCAGTCAAAAACGGTCGGAATCTGTAAAAAACGGTCGGATCGGTCGAAATCAGTCAAAACCGGCGCGTCTCGCCGCCTCACTCACCCGCCGGACGCCTAAATCGGTCGAAACAGGGTCGGGGAAAACGGTCCGCAAAACCGCTGAAAACAGTCAAAATCAGTCAAAATCGATCGAAAATGGTGGTGGTTGTGGCTTGCCAATGACGGTAGTGGTGGAGGTCGCCAGCCGCGCGCTAAATCACTCCGCGCTTGGGAGTGTGAAGAAGAAGAAGGTAACTCTGACTGTGATCCTGTTGGTAAACCTCCTAATTGTCTTCATTTGCAACCAAAAAAAAGTTGGGTACATTAAATTGAGAAAAAAAAAGTTTAGTACATTAAATTGAAATTGAGTATAAGTTTAGTACACTTTTATGCAATTTACCATTTTTAAAATTAGCAATAAATCTGTGCAATTAAACCACAGATCTTACAAGAAAACAGTTTTAATTGAAAACTGACTGATTATTTTTGAATAACCCTCAAATTTTATGAAACCCTAATTAATTTTATACTTAAAAAAACGATGTCAGAGCAACCTGGCTCTGATACCATGAAGAAATTATGAATCTTATTAACAAACAATACTCAAATCTCAATTTGAGTATCAATAACAACACAGAAACTGATCTCAATCAGTAAATCAATCAACCAAACTATCCACCACTCTTACTCAGTTGTGGATCATTTATCTAAATTGATAATAGTTCTATTATGATGAGGTGTCATTTTATATACTATTTCAGGGTCATTTAACCCCTTAAATCATGCAAATTAGAGATACCAGATTATGTGCTTAATGTTTATTTTCTTGTTTTTAGCACTTGACTTGGATGGACTTTGGAGGAAATACACGTGACTTTGGGCTAAGTTTTTGGAGAAGAAAACAGGGCAGACTCGATCTACATTAAGAACCATGATGAATTATTCACTCAGAGCCTGGAGACGGCGTCACAACTATAAAGCGACAGCGTCATGACATTCATAGTGACAACATCAGAGATTCAGCGACGACGTCAGGACGTGGCCGACTTAGAGAAGATCTAGAACCATCTACGTGGCGACCTTAGAAAACTTTGTAATTACGTCAATATCCTTTCACAAATTATAATTACCAATGTTGCAAAAATCGGCCTAGGCGGCTTTGTAATCGCCGATTAATCGCTACTCGGCCATACACCTTGGAAAATAAGGCAAATCGGGTGAAAAAATGGTCTGGTCAAAAATCGGTAAAAAAATCGGTCAAATCGGTCAAAAATCGGTCAAATCGGACAAAAATCGGTCAAATCGGCCTAATCGGTCAACGAAAGTCAAACATTTTTTTTACAATGTGACTCTGAATTATTAACTGTTAACTTTTATTATCTATGTCTATGTTTTGAACAATGTAACTTTGAACTTATTTAATTTTAGTGTATTTAAAGTGTTGTATCCATCTCAGACAAGTAACTTTGAAATTTATATATAAAATTTGCAAAACCGATTAATCGCGCCTAGACTGATTACAGGCCACAGGGTGGTCGACCGTCCGGCTAGCGACTCGCGATTTTTGAAACATTGATAATTACGACAATATCCTTTTAAAACTTCAAAATTCCATATATGCCCAAATACACAATTTAATAACAAAAATACTATTTTAATATTTTGAAAATTAATGAAGGGCAAATCGCATAAAAATGTACCAATCTTAGGTTTATTGTCAATTAAATGCACTCATCTTTTTTTTTCTCAATTTAGGGTATCGATCTTTTTTTTTGTTGCAAGGTTAGATAATTAACAGGTTTTTCGGTTACATTTTTAACGATCGTTATTATATTATTGCATCATTAGTCCTTTATATGATTTTGTTAAAAAAAATATTTCCTACTTGTTTTTAAAAATTATACACGTTTTATACACACATTTTTTACACGTTTTTATACACACATTTTTTACACGTTTTTATACATCAGAACTCTTTTTGCCCAGATTCTCATATATTGTGACGTAGCAGATCCAGGCAAGCTGTGGACAAAACACTGGCAAATTATAGGTGATGACATTTCAGCCAAAGTATCAAAAGCAACAAGAATTCCAAACTACCATGTTAACACTGCCGAATTACAAAGGTATATTTTATACGAGTTGGAAGCCATACTAAATCGGTTTGGGAAATCTGTCCATAGAATTTGGTCTGCATGCTCCCTCCACTAGCTTCCTGCGCGAACATCTAAAAACAATAACAGCTTATGAAATGAAAAATTACATACGGGATTCGCTGATGTAAAGAGGTTATTCATCAGTCCCAAAGTTGAGTCTTGACCTTAGAAAAAAACCTATGATTGATCATGAAATGCAACGCACTAATCAACAAGAGATGTTATTCATCTACGGTCTAGGTTGGAAATAGGAAATAAACATTCCTATCGAAAGCAATGTATAAGTTCGCTTCGATCCAAGGAAAGCGTTTTTTTTGGGGCTACGTAGCTTCATCAAGCATCATGTCTCTGCTTTTTCCAGCAGGCCGCACATCTCATTCCAGGTTTAAACTTCCTCTAGAATTAACTGATGAATCTCTTTTCCACGCCAAAAAGAAATGTCAGCTAGGTAACTTATTGGCTGAAATGAATCTCATTATTTAGGACGAAGCCCAATGGAATGACAGGGTTAGTCTTGTTCTTTGTTTGAAACCATGGACAGATTGTCCTTAGGAGATCTGATGAATGCACAGAAAAATTCTATTTAGAGGAAAGACAGTGGTACTAGGAGGTGATTTTCGCCAAACTTTACCAGTAAAAAAAAGGAGCTGGAAAAAAGAAATAATCGTTGCTTCCATCGCTGAATCATACCTATGGTGGCACTTCAAGACTTGCACTCTGAAAGAAAATATGCAAACCTGACGAAGAAGAAAATCAAGACAGCTCTTGGATTACAATTCCACCTAAATATTGTGTAACCACCAATGAAACAGGAACGACAAAACTCATTGATTTCATCTATGATGAAGCCACGCTCAAGACACCAACTGCAGGAGGTCTCCAAGAGAATGCAATCATGTGTCGAAAGAACGACACCGCAGATGCTGTTAATGCTAAAAATTTGTCTTCTATTGAAGGTCATAGTAAAACATTACCGTTAGGTATTAAACGACAGCTATTACATTTGGGAAGAGAGGACAGGTGAGACAGAGATGCTTTACCCATATGGAATATACCTTAATACCCATCACTTTTCCGGCTTCCAGCCACACGAGTTGTAGTCAATGTAGGATCACTAATATGCTACTCAGAAATGTAAAACCAAACCTCCCCCATGTTCAGGAGGTTTATTGCACCGATAAAAAAGAATGATTGTAAGATCCCTGATGTCGAAGTTAATTGAAGCACAAATCATCACAGGAAAAAGAATCAGTGAAAAAGTGTTTATACACAGAATTCCACTCATGCACAAAGATCCCAACCTTTCATTCACCTTCAAACGTACATAATTCCTTGTAAAACTTTGTTATTCCATGATCATAAAAAAAAGTCAAGGCCAATCTCTTTCAAAAATCGGTGTCTACTTACCAGAGCCAGTATTTAGCCATGGTTAGTTATATGCTGGGCGTATGTCAAGGCCTGCTTCACCTGGGGTGTGAAAATTTATAAATCACAAAAACAATCAGTTACCCCATACCACAAAAAACATCGCTTACAAAACTTCTTGAAAAACATTGAAAACACAAGGTTTTCTAAATGCGGGTGACATCATAAAATGCCATTGAAAAAAAATCGCCTAAAAAAGATTTTAAAACACAAAAAAATACATTGTTAAAATGCTTATGTTATTTAGGACCTCACAAAAATAACTATTAAAATGCTAAGATTGTTTGCCTGTTCTTAGAATCTAAAGGTTTATCTGCCTCCTAAATTATGTATTTTCAATCCGACATCTTTATAAATGTCGTTATTACCTTCGTGTTCTAATTAAATAGTTAAATTTATATATGCAGGCAATCATAGAATACGCCAGACACCACTATTACATCCCTTAAAGCAGGACAAGAAAACTACATAGTAGAGGCAAGAGTGTACCAAAAATGGATTTCCAAAAGTATTCCAGACATGAAACCACTGGCATTCTGCTGCATTTTAATAGACAAACAGGTACACAAACCCAATTTAAAAACACCGACGTTAATATAAACATAAACACATTAATAAAAATATCTGAACTTTGCATAATAATGCAATTCAAGCTAATATGGACATCAACAACATAGAATACTTCAATCCACTGCTCAAACCAGTGACAGTTTATAGATTCTCAAACTTCATATGTGAAACAACAAAGCCGTATCATCAAACATTGGAAAACAAAGTAAGTCTGAAGTTTGGAAAGATCACAAGATTTGACATTCTGACGGGGAAAGAGTCCGAATTTCCAGAACATCATTTTGAATTCATAGCATACAACCAGTGGCATCTAAAGCGTTCTCCAACCAGACCCGTGAATTCAAAAATGATATATCAGTGCTTAAAGGTAACACATAGTAAATCTTTGTTCCCGAAACAAGTATATAATGAAGCCACTAACGCTTACGGTTAACAGACTACTTAGGATGCATAAGGTGTATCAGTGATGTAACACCTTTTGGAGATGCAAATATAGGGCAAAAGTACCGAAGAAAAGTTGATATTGAGAACCTAAAGTAAGCACGCCTCTTTAACAGATAAGTTTTATACCCTAAACTCATTATCCAATTTATACCCATGTAGTTTATACAACACTCACTAATGTAATTATTCTCATGCAATGGGAACATTGTTGAATTTTCAATGTGGGATGAACTTGCAAAGCAATTTAACAAAGCAGAAATAGAAAAGATAAGTCCCCCAGTCATCATTGCTGTCAGCTCATGTAGAGTTACAAAATACAAAGGTATGTCGAACTGCTTAAAATAACATGTTGCTAATTTTATCTATGAGAATAACAACATAATGTACAAACACAGATGTACAGCTAACATCTATCCCTGCAACTCATTACTACATAAATCCATGGATACCAGAGGCTGAGTATGCTCACACAGCGTAAGTAAAACCAAGTAACTAAAAATTTTAATGTCTAGATACATCCACGCATTGTAGAACTAACGTATATCAATAATCAAATACAGGTTCAAAGAAAAATACAGCTTAAACCCACCTCTTCATATATCCAATTATCGTTTTGAGGACCCAGAACAAGAAAAAACTAGAAACAGACAAACGTTGCATACATTGTTACAACAAAATCCAACAAGTTTCAAGGTTTGTAAAAAAAAAACTTTACTTCAACAAGTACATCTATTAATTGCAGAATATCTCTTGTTGCATGGAGTACATTTTATGTGTGAGGTCACAATCGCAGTTGTTAGAGAAAGTAGAGATTGAAACTACCCATCATGTAGCCAATGCATCAAGGATTCAACATAACAAAATGGGACTTACACCCGTGAAGACCACAAAAAACAAGACCCGCCTACCTACAAGTATGCCCTCAAACAAAATACAACTAAGAAACCACCATCTCTTCTTTTAAGCATAACTACATCAATCATAACAACCCATCAAAACAAATATGTACAACTTCAAAGCTACAGTAACCGATTACAACGGTAATGCATGCATTTCACGTCTAAACATGCAGTGTGGATAAATATAATGGCCATCACGTTCAAAGCTAATGCAGAAATACAAAGGAACAAATCAGAGGCAGCTACCCACTGAATTGGAGAACATCATTAGTGAGAAACACATCTTTCAATTCCACTTCGCCCCCTCTACACAAAAAGGAGCAGCTAGTTTATAGTGGATGACATTTTAGACATCCAGCTAGCAATTGAAACCCACACAACAAGTAAGAATAGCTCCAAAAACACAGACTTACATAATCTAACAATATTTTTGAAAAAATATATTTTAACAATGCAGGTGCTGACTTGGAAACAAGCTCAACTATGCCAACCAAAGAACCAAGCAACAAAGAGAAGGCCATACCAGGTACTCACTACCATTGTGAGACTAAAGCATCAGCATTTATTACATAAAATATCATACATACATCTAATACAGACACATACAAGATCATAGTACAATAAACGTATAACACACAAGAACAAAAAACACAAACCATACACGTATCCACACAACGACATGTGAACACACTCAACACACTCGCGCACAGACCAAATGCCCTTTATTTTAGCATCCCTAAACAAAGTAAACCTACATGATTAGACTCAGTAGTCCATGTTTTCCTTCAGCTTCTCAATAAAAATGTTCTTTTCAGCAGCCCTCAGTTTAAACTCCCTTCCTAAGATCTGCAACTTCATCAAGTTTCGCGTATCTTTGTCCTAACTCTCTTTCATAAACTCAACCATCTTTTTAGGCACAAACCTACCCGCCAACACATCCAGCTCATCAACAAAATTGTCCTTTTCTTCCATAACGGTAGTCAGCCCTATACACAATGCGTTGATCTCCCTTGCCAACCCCTGGTCTTCACTAATGACCCTGCGACAGTAAAGGATAAACATGAATTCCCATTCTGGTGAATTGACGGCCCGACGTAGTTCATCACATCTGGGTAACGCTGCCATTCAATGTGTTTTCTATACTTTGAATGCACAAAATATGTTTTTGCCACCCTTTAAATAGGCAAAACACCATCCCTGTTCATTTACACCCTCTTTCCATCATACACCATTCCAAAAAAGCCCTTTTACTGTGAACAGTTGTCAATATCACCTTTAATTCATAATCGTAGACTCACAAACTTTTTTTTACTGTTGCTCATTACTTTATCAGGAACAGTTTTAATTATAGTTGCGAGATATTTGTTTGCAATTCATCTCAAGTGCTGCAATTCGCTAGCACCAATCATTCTTCCTATAATTTACTAAAGGACAAACATGCTGATGCTGTACATTCATCATTGCATTATACCACAAACACAAACAACTTTACTCATCATTTACAAAAAATGATATCACAAAAAAAAAAACCCTCCATTATTGAAATGCCAAGATCGATTCAAGCTTTAAAATACAGTATATTTTAAAAATCTTGAGTGACCTCGGCTTCTGATACCAATTGTGGAAACTAAAAAGGTAGGGGGAGTGAATAGTTTACCGGTTAATTAGTGTTTTAAAATTTTACTTTTATTTTTTTTAGATCCGAGTATATGTTCAACCAACCAATAATATAACTATTTACTAGCAATGGCTAAACAAGTAATAAGTAAGAATCACACCAATATAAAGATATGAGAGAAGGAACAATCAAACCAAGACATCAAGATTTATAGTGGTTCAGCTACGAAGCTCCTCTTCGCCCTACTCCACTCCCCGAGTATCCTACTTGAGATTTCACTATGTCAATAAGCTCCCTTTAGGCGAAGAAAACTGTTTACTCGTCGCTTACGTTGTTTTCTGACACTAAGCTAAATGTCGAGTCCTAATCTTAGCTAGAACCAATCTACCACTTCACAAGTACTACACACTCACAAGATCTACACTATCGGATTTATACACTATCTAATTTACACAATCACACAAGATAATCAAGATAGAGATTTGGTTCTTAGAAGAAAGAAGGAGAGATCACAAGACTATAACAATTCGTTTCTTGGCGAATACGAATGTTTTTCTCTTGCACTTGATAGAGATGAGAGGAAAGATGAGAAAGAAGAGATTGGATCACTTGAAACAAGATCAAACAATGTTAGTGATCAAGAGATTTAGTTAGAGAAATAAGGTTTTTAAAGAGAGAAAGAATACTGAAAAAATTCGTGCAAAGAGGTCTGTTTTTCAGCTGGGAATAGTGTAGTATTTATACGTAGGAAAACCCAACAGTAACTGTCGGCGATCTCGGCGGTCCCAGATATATCTGGGGGCCGCCAGGCCTATCAGGGAGCCGCCATAGACTGACGCTCTCCTTTTTGTCTTTTAGTGAGGAAGGTTTTATCTGGTATAGAAGGTTCTATTTTGGAGGGAAAACCATATTTGAATTTTTATGTTTAAGTAAAACATTTCTTTTATTTAAAAAGTATTTTGTATATATTTATTTTTTTAGAAATACTTTTGTGAAAATGTGAAGGTTAAGAAAAAATATTTTCTTGATCACTTAAACATGGTTAATGATTTGTTTATACATACCTTAAGTGATTTGCATTAGAAATGGAAATTATCGATTAATAATTTGTAACGTTTATTTTTATCGTAAACGTTTTTACATTTTGTTATCCTAAAAACATTGAGAAGTCGAAAAATATATATAACATTTTAGACATTATTTGTATTAACACGCGGGTAAGAACCTGTATTCCTCGGGAAAAATTTAAGGATATTCCGCGGGAATATGAAGATATTTTGTGGGTAAGAACTTGTATTCCTCGAGAAAAAATTAAGGATATTTCGCGGGAATCATACAAGGTATTCCGCTGGTAACAAACCTGTATTCCCAAGGAAACTTACCTGTATTCCGTGGGAAACTAACGTTTATTCCGCGGGATTCTAACATGTATTTCGCGGGAAACTAACCTTTATTTTGCGAGATTGAAACAAAGTATTCCGCGGACACTTGCGTTTATTCCGCGAACACTTTTGTTTATTCCGCGGGATTGGTACGTGTATTCCGCGGAGATGAAGATGCTATTTCGTAGAAATGAACACTACGAGTACAAACTCAAAAACAACTTAGAAACAAAATTTGTAACGTTTTTTCTTGATCCTTTTTGCACAACTAAGTATCCCTAAGCCATATCAATCATAAAAGTCATAACTTTAAGGTTTTTAACAAAAAAATGATTTTTATATTTTTCGTGTAATATAGCCCAAAATATCCGAATTTTTGCAAGATAAAAACCACGAAATATATCAATAAGAATGCAAGTTATATTTTTCAAAAAGAAAGGTTTAAGATTTTTGAAAAATAAGCACTAGAAAATAAATATAAGCCGAACCCCTTTAAGCTCTATATAAAAATCGATTAAGCACAAATAAACTACAAATAAGCCACGAAAAACCACACACAACTTATTTTCCCAAGATCAAACCATGGCGAATGATACCAATTGTAGAATATATATTTTCACACAAATCAACACACGAAATAGAAAACAGAAGAGATGAGAGATTGGTAGAGGTGTTTGGATAATCTTGAAAGAGTTTTTGTATTTCACATATGAAACACACACTCACACACCCTCTATATGTGTAGAGAGGGTCTTTATATAATCCCTTGGGCTGGCCATGGGCCTTCTTGTGAGCTTCCATGGGCCGAGCCTTGGTCTATTACAATACTTAGCCTAATTAACTAGCTTAACGAACTAACTATTACACACTTAATATCGTCTAACTATTACAAGACTCGTGAGATCGATAATGATCGTCACTTCACTAAAACTGAATTCCTAACAACACAGAAAGTAGCCTAATTTGGAACTAAAACGAAGAAAATACCGTATTACCGAATGAGACGAAGGATACCGCCTATCTACGAAAATAGGGATATTTCGTATGTTATACTTCGAAGATTCCAAAGATTGAAAGTATTCAGAAGAACACGACATATATAGCTAATAGAGATACGTGGTATAGGGGCCAAGTGGACCATAAGCGCATTTGAAGGTACACGACATCTTGATTTAAGAGGATACGTCGTATTGAAGGCTGGTCAGACCTTTGACTTTCTATATATCGTATTACTTTGAGCCAATATTGTTAAATGATATGGCGTATAAATAAAGCCGATACGCCGTTTTGAGGTCGTAAACAAAACTATAAATTCAAGCCTTAACCATGACTTAGGGATATTATTCCTCAACTCCCTGGCCCTTAGACGATTCTTAGAATAGGATAACACCACTAACGACCAGAGAAGACATGAACAACATCTCGTGTCATCATACTTAGAATAATCATCTGGATCGCATATTGATTTCACTATGAGTTCTAATTGTTTATCTTTTGGTATCTCTTCGTTTATCGTAACTGAGATTATGCGCTTACACCCTTAGGTATTAGCCAAGTTTATGAATACTATGCCGTTTTGACTTTGTTTACTTTAGATTTAATGAACTTACATTGGATAGTTTATATGTTTATCACATGATCTGGTAGTTTACTTGTTTAGTATATGATGTTTATTGCTAGTTCATAGATAACTAGATGACCATATTCTGATCTATGTTCTCTATTATAATGGTTAGGGTTAGTGATGACGAATAATTTCATTAGATTTTCCATTAGGACTAGAGGTGGACCAAACCATAGGGTTAAACGAATTATAACTAAAGCAAGTAAGTTACCATAAATTCTCAAATAGATGACCATTCACGAGAGAATAGGCAACACTATTATCATTGGGTTACCGAAATAAATCATATAGATTAGTTGACACACTTAATGCGTGATTGAGACTTGTTAACACTATGACCATCAGGGAATAGGTAACCGTGACCATATGACCTAGCTTACATGAGCATTCACCAACGTAGGTTTTATTAGATCATTGCACTAGTAAACGAGTCCAATAGAAATAGTAGGATGAACTTGGATAGGACGTTCTTCCTTATCTCATCACACTTATATTTTATTAACTGTTTTATTAATTATCAGTTTAAACAATTAATCGTGTCAATCTCTCGGATTGAAAACCCCTTTATAAACTGTAGAACTTTCACTAGAATTAGCAATAGTCTAATCACTCCTCGTGAACGATTTATACTTACCATTACCTGGGTATAACTGACCGGCAGGCCCGAATTTGAGTATGTACAGGATGGGCGACCTGACAGGGCCTTCATTTTGTAGGGGCCTCCAATGTCATAAACTTCAGTACTTATTTTTGGTGGGTTTAATCTTTTGAGAAGATACTTTAGGCTAGAAAATATAATATTTTTACGATAGAGGAAAAGAAAATCTCTACATACGTTTAATGGAGAAAACTAGATCTCAGTTTGGGTTTTGGTGAAGAAGACAACCAAAAGTTGTAATATATATTTTCATGGGTCCTACACTTTTATTTGACTTTTAATTAATTTTATTTAAGTCCAAATTCCGCCCCAATCTTTTACAATTGTTTACTTTAAACTTTGTGTCTATTTTAAATCAAATTATGAAAAAGTATAAACTGAAAGTTCAAGGTAAAACTATATTCTTAGTGCAAAACATGACTTAGAAAAAACATGTAAGCAAATAATCTATTATAGTTAAACATGAAAAAATAAGAAAAGATGTATCTAAGTTAGAATATGATTACAAGTTGCTATTTAATAGATATTAAAAGGTGATGTAAAACAGAATTGCTTGTTGCCAAATTTACGAATAGTTCAAATTTCGAAGCCGATGGGCGTATTTTCGAATTATGGCACAGGACCTCAAAATTTCACGGGACGGCCCTGCTGACCGGGTACATTACCCGTTAGTGTTGGTCTATTGGTTGAGTCAGATACTATAAATATCAAATCCTGATATATTATAAATCACACATTAAGTTTTTGACGCTGTTGCCGGGAGTAGCTATAGCTTTTGTTAGTTTAGTGGATTTTGTATTTTCTATTATATATGTTTTTTAGGTTTAGTTGATTTTTATGTTTAAATATATATATATATATATATATATATATTCTGAAAACTAGTGACTGCCGTGAGTGATTGTTTTTTCCATGACAATTTTAAAAACATGTGGCACTTTGACAGTCACGGACTCTGCCAGTAAACCCCCTACAAGCGGGTAGTGATAAAAGCACTCGTAAAGTTAGAAATATTTTTAATAACATGTTAGGTAATTATATAGTTTTTAAAAAGTGTTTCTTATTAGAATAATGATATTGCTTGCTTTTCACTAATGAACCCATTACGTTATATAGTCACTTAGAAATATTCTAGATACAAGTAAACATGGGCTAAGCCTATTAATAAACTACAAGGCCCATAAACCTTTGACATAATAATACGTTTAACACTTCCTCGCAGTTAGAGCGGGGAGGACGTTGAGCGCTCAAGCTAGTACGAAACTCTTCAAACAAAGCATAAGGCAAATCCTTGGTGAAGATATTAGCATATTGATAACGCGATGGGACATGAAGAACACGAACTTGACCTCGAGCAACCATATCATGAAAAAAAATATCAATCGCTATATGCTTTGTCCGCTGATGCTGAATTGGATTCGCGGTAAAATAAATAGCACTCACGTTGTCATAATAAACAAGAGTATCAGAGTGAAGAGGTGAATGTAACTATCATAGTAAATTATGAAGCCAGGTAGTCTCGGCAACTACATTTGCAACTCCCTTGTATTCAGCCTCAACACTGGATCGAGAAATAGTGTGTTGATGTTTCGCGGACCACGAGAGAAGATTATCTCCCAAGAAAACATAATAACCAGACTTTGAACGTCTAGTGGTTGGGCATCCCGCCTAATGGACATTCGAATAAGCCACTAGCGATGTAGAAGAATAAGCATATAACTGTAGACCAAAATCCAATGTACCCTGAACATAACATTGAGTATGCTTAAGAACCGCCAAGTGAGGCTCCCGAGGATCATGAATAAAAAGACAAAAATTGTTGCACAACATAGGAGATATCTGGGCGAGTAAAGGTAAGATATTGTAGGCCACCTACAAGACTATGATATAAACTGGGATCAGATACAGGATCCCTGTCACAACCAAGCTTAGACTCAGTGTCAACTGGACTCCGAGTAGGATTGTAGTTAGCCATGTGTGCCCGTTCTAAAAGTTCCATGGCATATTTCTTCTGAGAAAGAAACATGCCCCTAGAGTCACGTGTAATAGATATACCCAAAAAATAATTAAACGCACCCAAATCTTTCATGTCAAACTCTTGATGTAAAGAAGAGATAATACGTTGAAATAAAGTCGTAGAAGATGCAGTCAAAATAATATCATCAACCTATATCAGTAAATATGGAACCTCAGTGCCATGCAAATAAATAAAGAGAGACGAGTTACACCGACTCGAGGAAAAACCAACTCGAAGGGCATAACCTGCAAAACACTAAAACCAAGCACGAGGTGCTTGTTTCAAACATGATCTTTGTAATCTGCAAACATGATGTGGAAACCGAGAATCCACAAACCCGGTAGCTGGTACATATAAACAGTCTCTGAAAGATCCTTATTAAGAAAGGCATTCTTAACGTCAAGCTGATGAACATGCCAACCACGAGATAATGCAAGGCTAAAAACAATACAAATGGTAGCCGGTTTGACAACCGGACTAAAAGTATCATCAAAATCAATGCCAAATTGTTGACTACGTCCATTAGCAACCAAACGAGCCTCATATCTGCTAAGAGAACCATCAGCACAAAATTTGTGCTTATACAACCACATAGACTGAACCACATTGACATTGGGTAGTATCGAAACAAGAATCCAAGTACCATTTTTAATTAATGCATTATATTCGTCTAACATAGCATCCCGCCAATAAGGATCGAATAAAGCAACAGAAGGCGACTTAGGAATAGGGGAGATAGAAGACGTAAGACCATAAAAACAAGGATTAGGCTAAATGGTGCCAACTTGAGCACGAGTAATCATAGAATGAGTCCGAGTAGTGGTAGTAGGGTGAGAAGAGGTATGGGTAAGTTTGTGGGGTGAGAAGAGGTGTGGGTAATATAGGCAACCTTCTCAGAAATTAACCCTCTTCTCACATGCTTGCCCAGCTGGCAAGCGTGACAAATATGAGGAGACTTCTCTTTCTTACAAGAAATAAACTGACGAGAAACAAGGGAACGGAGCACTTTGTCCCCGGGATACCCGAGTCATTGGTGCCACGTAGAAAGACTCACAGAAAGTAAAGTATGGGAGATAGAGAAGGTTGAGTGACTAGGTAGAGATCTCCTGAACTATCACATATGAGGAGGATATGACGGGTCAAGAAATCCTTAACAAAGAAACTAAATGCATCGAATTCAATAGTACAATTATCATCTCTAGTTAATTGACGTACCGAATTAAGATTTTTGATGATATTAGGGGTAACAAGAACATTATTTAAGTATAAAAGACGATTAAGAGTAGGTAAGATGCTATGACCGGTGTTGGTGACAGGTATGATTTTTTCATTGCCAACACAAACTGATGGATATAAACATGTATTATAAACAGTATTGAAATTACTTGTATGTGAATTCAGATGAGATGATGTGTTAGCCTTAATTTTATATAAGTCGAACAAGAATGTTATCGGTCTTATTAGTCTTATTAAGTAATAGGCTAGTTGGGTTAAATGGGCTTGGATTGTAATCTAATTTTGTCAATGTTTCGGGCTCAAAGCCCAAGATAAGCCAAGCCCGACCCAAAGTTAGAAAGGCCACATGCCACTTATGGGTTAAGGGTATAAATAGAACCCTCTCCACACATGAAGAGGGTGTTGGTTGCCATTTTCTCACATTCCATGTGTGTGTAACCTCCTACCTCTACTTTCTCTCTCTAATAAATCTTTTATTTTCTTTATCTCTTTTCTAGATAAAAACTTATTGGTATTGCTTATTGATAAGTGATTATGAGGTAAGTATTGGGATAGCATTCATATTCCATGTCGGATCATAAATAGTCATGGAGCAATCTTGCTTGTATCAGAAGCACAGACGGAGCCGCGCCTAAAATTCCCGCTGAAGACGAAAGATTATGGGTAAAAGACGCATACTGATGCACTAGTGTATTAAACATCTTGCTACACCAAAGATATGCAATCCCAAACACTTCCTAAGCTACTCTCTAACTAATTATTTCAACATAAAGTTATCAAATACTCTGAATTTGTCTATGCTGTCAAATTGCTCAAAACTGATTATCTGCGATATAAGAGTGCAATAGTACGATAATCTATTTCGTCACAGTATCCAATCACCTCTTAAAGCACCTCATTTGTTGTATATGATTCTTTAGTGTGCATTCATGGTTTGTGATTGGGTATACTAATTAGTCATATATTTTTTTGCTGAATTACAAGTCGTCGCTTATTGTTGTATGACAGATAAATGCATATACGTTTGTATGATCGATACATGATGTGTTAATTGTTTTAGGTGCCACTGCTAGGCGGAGTGTTTTTTGCTGGCATTTCTTTTATAACACAGAATCATTGGAGGTAAGTTTGACTCCTCTTCATTTTAATCTATGTCCCCATGCTTACAGAGTACTTAAAAAGGATTTGCAAGTGTGTCATTTTATCTTCTTTTTCTGAATTCTTCTAATATTCTTTATCCATGTTTATCATGATATATAAATATTTTTTATAGGAGTGGTGTTGTGGAAAATATCATATTATACCATTTTGCTTAAATAACAAGATATCATTTCCATACAAAATCATTATCTAAAACAATAAAACATTGTAATTTGTTTGTAATCTAATTGATAATATTACATAATAAATATATTTGTTAAAACCCCATGCGTGCACGGGGATCATAACTAGTGAACCTATTACAATATATAGTCACTTAGAAATATTCTAGATACAAATAAACATGAGCTAAGCCTATCAATAAACTATAAGGCCCATAAACCTTTGACATAAATATACGTCTAACATTTCTTTTCATTTTCCAAATCAAGTATAATCTTTTGCAAAATTATACTTGGAAGTTCATATGGCATTTGAAAAATGGTTTGCTGAATTGGAGACTCGTTTTTGTCGAAATTGGGATTAACCAGCTCTTTAAAATATTCTTTTTAAAGATCAAAATTTTTGGAGTATAATCTTCACTGAGTAACCAATAATAATAACCGGTTAGTATCCTTGATAGTCAATATAAAATAATTGCAACAATTCTTACAAATCGTCTCTCCGGTGTGATGTCTTCGGTCCTTGGTGTTGTTCAAATGGCATGTATTAAGGGGCGTCAAATCATTGATGTACCCCTTAAGGGTTGATGAGATTATTGCTTAGGCTAATAAGCATAAGAAGCAACTCATATTCTTTAGAGTTAACTTTAAGAAAGCTTTCGACTCATTTAGTTAGTCGTTTTTTCTCCACTTATGAACAAATGGGACGTAGACGTTGGATTTTTTCATGTTTAGATTTGGTACTCGCCTTGGTTCTTGTCAATGGGTCTAAGAAATTTATAATTGAAAGGGGGCTTAGACAAAGGAGACTTCCCCCACTCTTCCTTTTCATTTTGATGGTGGAAGCAATTAATGTCAAGGTTTTAAGATCGGGATCCTACCCAGGATCGTTTTCGTCTTTGCAAGATCAAGATCGTAGAGACGGATCGAGATAGTAAGATTCTACTATAATGTCATTGTCTTAATAGTCTTTTTAATATTACACAAATCTACAAATTATTATGGATCAAAAACACAAAATTATATGAATGTTTCATAGAAACGGTGTCCTAAATTATGATTATGAAATGTTTTAGAAGATAAACATGTTTTTTTCTAAATTCTATGAAACACGACCCAAAAATTTATAGGTTTTTAGTTTGTGGTTTGAGAAATCTAAGATCGGATTGGATTGTAGATCTTAAGATCATATGGTCAAGATCGGGATTGTATAAGATCCTAAGCATGCAAAGATCCTACATAGAATCTGGATCGTTTTTGCGTTGAAGTATCGTAAAATCGTAAGATCCTAAGATCAGGATCGGGATCTTAACAACAATGATTAATGTGGCAATTATGGAGGCTTCTAATAGTAATATTTTTCTTGACATCAGAGTTGGAAAAGACAACACTTAGTTATCTCATCTCCAATTCGAGGATGACACATAAATCATGAGGGAATGGTCTCGTATTAATTCAATAACTTATCTGTAATTCTTAGTTGCTTCCATCTCGCTTGCAGCTTAAAGGTAAACATTAACAAAAACATGTTGTATGGTGTTGGGGTTATAAATGACGAGTTGAGCTCCCTTGCTTTAACTTTGTGGTGTCTCGCCTCTCAATTCCTATGTACCTACATCCCAATTGGTACTAAATTGTCTTGGTACTTAATTGGAATCCCATTATTGATAGATACCCAAAACAAAAGCTTTATAAAGCCCTTTTACTTGGTGGTCACCTAACTCTGATAAAATAAGTTCTTAGTAGCTGGAGGGTGTTGGTGATTTTAGTGTCATCGATGACATTTGTGTAATGGTGATTTACTGGAGACCAATGAGGTTTCATGTTCGACTCGGTAATAAGTTAGGGGAGTGTGGAGTGCACGCTTCTTGAGCTAACATGTAATATATCAAGACAAGAAATGGAGAGTTTACATCGTAAACTTATAGATATTTATGCCGTACCTTCAGTGAGGTTGTTACACTGTAACCTTATTCTAGGTTACGCCGTAACCTTTTGATAGAAAACGAAGTTTGAAAGTTTACGCCGTAACAAATATGTTTACGCCGTAATAAACATGGTTACGCCGTAACAAGGTTTTGTTACTCCGTAACAAGTGTGTCAGAAGGTTGGTTAAAATCGGTTTTAATCCACTTTAACTGTTTGTAGCTGTCTTATTTTCTTGATATATTTACCCAGGAACATACTTGGTCAAAATATAAAAAAAACCACACAGAAAACACACGAATTTCCATACAAATTTTTCATTGTTCTTGATTTATGCGTCTTGTGCCTAGAACATAAATTGTATACTCTTTATATTATCCCGATAGAGACTTCGTGCAACCTAGGCATTGATAGGGTCGAAATACTTTATACGAAAAGTGGAATTCTTACACGATATAAAGAGTTATCCAGGATCATCATACACACCCTATTTTTCTAACAAACGTATAAAGTATTTGTTGTGATCATGGCTGGAAATACGGTAAAGGATAAGACGCTAAACTTTGGGAAATTTGACAAGTTTGAGGGGCATGATTTTAGGCGATGGCAGAAGAAGATGCATTTCTTGTTAACAACGTTGAAGGTGGTTTATGTGTTGACAACACCGATGTCATAATTGGTGGAAGATGCTACAGTGGAAGCAATAAGGATAAGGGCTAAGTGGGAGAATGATGACTTAATATGCAGGGGTCACATCTTGAATGGTATTTTGATGTATATACTAATGTTGAATCGGCTAAGGAGTTGTGGGATTCACTTGAATCCAAGTACATGACAATGGATTCTTCTAGTAAGAAATTCCTTGTAAGTAATTTTAATAATTACAAAATGGTCGATTCTAGACCGGTCATGGAACAGTACAATGAACTCCTTAGGTCTTGGACAATAACATACAACATGGCTTCGTGATAATGGATGAATCCATTTCTGTTTCGAGTATAATTGATAAGTTGCCTCCCTCTTGGAAGGATTTTAAACATACTTTGAAATATGGTAAAGATGATTTGTCTTTGGTCAAACATGGTAGTCACTTGCACATAGAGGAATCTCTAAGGGAGCGGGACAATGACAAGGGCAAGGGTAAAGAAGTTGGTAGACCCTCTGTTAATATGACAGAAGAGGGTAAGAACAAACACAACAAACAAAACAAAGGTAAAAAACAGTAAATGGAGAACAACAGTGGTTCTAGTTCCAACAAGATACTGTTTGGATCCACTCTGATAGATCTTTAATGCTGTTAAGGATGGTGATTAACCTGTGTAATCACAAGCTAATCACAAGAAGAGACTTTGCTTTGAAAACGAATGTCTACGGTGGAATATTGACACAAACTAATAAGAAGACATGACTAATAAAAACTAAAAGATTCTTCTATGATTTATTAACGAATAAGTAAAGAATAGAATTTGTCGTCTTTTGTCAATGTCTTACAATCTTACAATTCCCTAAGCCGTGGGTTTTTATAGAGGTGAAACCCTAAACGGCATTTACTCAAAACGCGTGAGAATAATATGCATGACTATCCCTAATTTATCTCATGCATATCCTCATCTCTAACTAACTAAAATCTTATCCTGGAATAACTATTTGACTCTACCAGGACTAAGTACTCTACCAGTAGGAACTAGATTTAGCCTACCAGGACTAACTATGATAATAACCTTACCAGCAGGAACTACATACCTGCCAGTAGGAACTACTACTCTACCAGTAGGAACTACATACCTACTAGTAGAAACTAAGTATTACAATTATTCCTAACAATCCTCCCCTAAACTGGAATTTGACTATGTTAATTTCCAGTTTCTAGATAGATCTTCAGTCTTGAACCTTGAGGATTGAAATATGAATTTTGCAGCAACATCCAATCTGCTTGAGTCTTGACTTGAATACTTGAAAATTCTGCACATATCAGCTGAATGTCTCTAGTGAGCATATATGTCGTCAAGCAGAGTAGTCTTCATTCTTAGAACCCTCAGGAAAACTTGAACCAACAACAGACTTTGGAAAACCACCTCAGCAACATGAGTAGATTTCATAAGCCTTTACCAAGTAGCTACTCACTCTTGGGCTAGCTAATCCTTTGGTGGAATCATGGCATCACCCTGGTGAATTAGTAACCAGTCCAACTCTTAGAACATGAATCATTGGTGAATTGGAATACCCTAATGATTTTTGGCAAATCATCACAGCCATAAACGGATTTTATAGGTCTTTACCTGTAGCCGTTTGCTCAGGACTAGGCAATCCTTGGGACCCAGAAAGGGTTGCTCCCATGGTGGATTACAAACCATCTCAACTAATTGGTACTTCAAACATTGGCCAGTTGAGTGACCCTATGGTTTTAAGCAAACCATTACAGCTATATCAATTCATTCTAGCCTAAAAGACCTGGGAATTGAAACCATAGTTCAATTAATTCTAGCCTGAGAGGCCTGGCAATTGAGAACCATTTAACTCTC
Organism: Tanacetum coccineum; assembly: GCA_026074375.1. Classification (NCBI taxonomy): domain Eukaryota; kingdom Viridiplantae; phylum Streptophyta; class Magnoliopsida; order Asterales; family Asteraceae; genus Tanacetum; species Tanacetum coccineum. The sequence continues at coordinate 35,319 of BQNB010028439.1, forward strand.
AGCAAAAGAAGCATGGGTGAGTTAAAGACCCTATAGTTTTAAGCAAACTATTAAAGCTATCAACGGATTTGAAAGTCACACCAGAGCCGTACCCTCATGGTGAATCAACTCTTTCTTGTCTGTGAGACATGGTGAGTTGAACACCATTTGTTGTGTGGTGGTTAGCCAACACCCAATCCCTGAAAAATTCTCTTTTTGTTCAAAATGTGTTGCAATAAAACCAAGCAGCATGCCAAAAACTGTTTCCATATCCAAAACTTGGTGCACACTCATAAAATGTGTATGTCACACTGTGCAAAAGCTAATAAGTATAGAGGTTCTACATAAAAACTTTATATATCAAAAATATAATTTAAATAGCAAAAAGATGTATGATATATAATAAACTTAACAGTACCATTCATGAACCTTAGGCCGCTTAGAATCAAAAATTTGTTTCTTGAGAAAGGCAATCAACTGAACCACAGTGGTAAGTTTATTACCCACTGTTCCGTGACAAATCTCCAGCTGATGATCGAGCATCCGTTCGATAAGGTTGATAGTGAGAGGATACTTCTTGTCCACAAACATATGTATAACTAGTCCACTAACTGTCTCCAACACATGAACACCAGAAAAAGAATATAGCTTCCAGGTTTGAATACTCCAGGTGTGTTGGTTCTTCCATAAATCACTACCATCATTCACTTAAGGTAAATCCATCAAAATCTAAAGAACTCCCCAAAGAACAAGACCAACTCCCTCAGCTTTCTTATCTTGATAAAACGTCATCACACGTCTATAAATCGTCATCAAGTCTGCTCTAGTGACCAAGTGGAGGATTTCCTTAAGGCTTGTGAAGTACTTGCGAGAGTTGTCTAGTCTGTAGATGGAATTGATCGATCCTAACCCTGTAGGCAATAACTCCCAGTCAACAACAACATATAAATGAACAGGTGTATCATAATCAGAAGCAGAATCCTCATCAGAAGCATACTTAATGCACAATTTGTGTTTAGCGTCAGGATCTCCTTTTTCAATTGGAATGGTAGATTGAGAAGTATGAACTCCTTTTCTGCCTAATAGCTTCTTCTTTGTACCAACCTTCTTGAGTGAGGAGGTAAGTTGTTGTGCTTTAGGAACATCCTCTACTGTAGCTTCCTGAGAAGGAACTTCAACTTGAGCTTCTGGAATATTCTGAGAATGAGAAGGAGCATCAACTTCCTCTCGTGAAACATCTTGAGAAGGAGCTTTACCTTCTACTTCCTGAGGAACACCGTGAGAAGGAGCTTCAATGTCTACTTCAACATCACCAGTCTTGAGTTTCTTTGAAGAGGCACTAGGCATTGGACGGCCATCTCTTTTCAAACCCCTTGTGAATGCAACAGCTCTTTGAATCTTATCAAACTCTTTTTGAAGCTGTTCAGGAGAGAGTTTTCGAACTTGAGCCATAGTCCAACTAGTAGTGTATACAGCAGGGCCTTGATTCTTCACATAAGTTCTCATATATTGCCTGAGCTGAGCTGGTGTCATAGGCCTATCCTTCCGTTCTTAAGCCCGTTGCTCAGCAAGTTCTTTTCATCGAGAATTGACCAAAGCAACCATCCTGGCTGCAAAATCATCATCAGTAAAATCTACCCCAAAAATTGTGGAAGATAAGTCTGGATTTGCTTGAAGATGAGCCAAAATTATATCCCAAGCAGCATTTGAGTAGTTTGCAGCAGATGCAAGAACCTCTTGCTGTCTCTTTCTTTGATCTTCAGTCATCTCAAAGTCTTGAGACATCTGCCTAGCTAAATTAGCATCCTTCATAAGAGATTCCGCTCTTTGCTTTTCCAAATCTGCTAGTTCTTAAGCTTGTAATCTCTGAGCAGCCTCCCAACCTAGTCTTTCTTCTTCCAATTGCTTGAAAGTCTTATCTTGAGTTGGAGTAGGTTCTTCAACAGCAACACCTTTTCCCTTTCTGGCATCTCTGACATGTGATGAAGGAGTAGCAGTTGTAGTACCACTCCTAGCAGGAATTTGTTCAGCAGCAGAAATAGAGCTACTGGTAGGAACAGTTGTGCTACCAGGAGAAACGGTTGAAGGACCAGTAGGAGCAACACCAGAAGGAACTTCAGTAGGAACATCAGTAGTAGGAACATCACTAGTAGGATCATAGGAACAAGCAGCAGGATTACTAGAAGGACCACCAGGAGATTTAGTGGAATCAACAGTTACAGCTGCATTAGCCAATGCATGTAAAGCATCCAAATCCACATCTTGCTCTCCTCCGTCTTCTTTGTCAAACTCACTCACAACCACCTTTCTTTTCTTTGTCTTGAGTTTTACTTCCATTGCTTTGACTTGTTTGACCAACTTTCCTACCACATCCTTAAATAGCTGCTTGTGGTCCTTGAGCTCAGTTTCCAACAAATTTACCCTCTGCACAAGAGTAGAAACTACAAAGGACAAAGCAGTTAGTGTAATAAGGGGCTCAGCACCTCCTGAGGTGTGACCTGCAGGGGAAGCTGGAGTGGACCTTGGTGGAGAGGCATGGAAAGAGCCTCCCAAAGGTTCATCTTCCACATTGGTAGAAGTGGAAGGTGCATCATTAGTCTCTTGGACTTGTAAAAAAGAAGCAATATCTGGGTCTGAACTTTAACCATGCTCAAAGACTAGAGCAATAGGGTCAAAAAATTGTTGTCGTGGGGGTGCAGTCAAATGGTCTTGAGGTTGGTCAGTCTCAGGCATAGGCTCAGGAATAGGGTCAGGTATGATTTGTGGGACAACTGGTGCATCTACCCCTGCACCTTCACCTGCTTGAGCAAGCATAGCAGCTGAAAGTGGCATAGGTTTCCCCTCAAAGTTTAGCCTCATATTAGCAAAAAGTTTACTAGACAGCTTGAATACTTTGTATGGTCGTGTATTACTAGTTTCTATAGCCAAAATGGTTTGAAGAAATCTAGGATACATTAAAAACTTTTTAGCATTGCCTATGTTACTAACCATCCCCTTAAAATGTAACTAGACCAGTTAAATTTCCTCCTATGAGAAAGACAAATAAGAGCAACAGCAATTGAGCTACCAAATTGATCCCAACTACTAGACTTGGTATTGAGACAGTGAAGAATGGTGTGGACCAAAAACCTCCATTGAGGTGAAAACTTATTCTTGTAAAAGGTTAACTTGCCTTCAGTTCTCTCTAGGGTACCATAATCCCCACCTAATTGGCCTTTAAGATACTGAAAATCTTCTTCACTGCTTCCAAATTTGAAGTAGTAGGAGTGACTTGATTCCTTGAACAAGCACTGACTGCAAACATTATATCAGGCCTTGAAGCTGTCAAGTACATTAGTGAACCTATCATGGATCTGTACAAATGTACATTTACAGGACTATCAGGTTCATTCTTGGACTTAGGCTTTGGAGCTTCATAGGGTGTAGTGGCAGTCCTGACACACTCCAAATCAAACTTCTTCAGGATCTCTTGCACATACTTGTCTTGGCTGATAAAAATTCCATCAGGTCTTTGCTGAACTTGTAATCCTAGGAAGAAAGTAAGTTCTCCCATAGCACTCATTTCAAATTCTCCCTTCATCAAGGCCTCAAATTCATCACACCAGGCCTTCTTTGTAGATCCAAAGATGATGTCATCCACATAAACTTGTACCAAGATGATATCTCTTTTGTGCTTCTTAAGAAAGAGAGTCTTGTCAATGGTGCCTCTTCTGTAACCATGTTTCAGCAAAAAGGTAGAAAGGGTTGCATACCAAGCTCTTGGTGCTTGATGAAGTCCATATAGAGCTTTGACTACCTTGTAGACCTTCTTGGGATGTTGAGGATCCACAAATCCCTTAGGTTGAGTGACATATACTTCCTCATCAATTCTTCCATAAAGAAACGCACTCTTAACATCCATCTGATAAACCATAAATCCCATGTAAGAGGCAAATGCTAAAAACAATCTGATTGCCTCTATTCTTGCAACTGGAGCAAAGACTTCATCATAATCAATGCCCTCCTCCTGTCTGTGTCCTTGAGCTACAAGTCTAGCCTTGTTTCTGACAACAATCCCCCTGGCATCTCTCTTGTTTTTGAGTATCCACTTAGTCCCAATAGCATATTTACCTTCAGGCAAATCAACAAGAACCCATACATTTTGAAACTTGAACTGTTGCATTTCTTCCTGCATAGCATCAACCCAGCTTGGATCTTCAAGGGCCTGAGCTACCACATCTTTGGTTTAACTTTTATAAAGAAAACAAGCAAACAACAAAGTTGGAAATATTGTATTATTGTCTCTCGCTTGTCATGAATATAACTGATAAAAGTAGATTTACCCAGTATAGTCCATATTAACCTTGCTTCTCATTTGCACACATCTCCGCTAAATATGATCCCCAATAATCAGAGATCGAGGATGAATTATATTGATTCATTTAGTTTCTACGGGACTGACTTCTATAGTTGATTCTAAATTGTTTAGATCAGCACCAAACTCATCATCATAAGATGTAGAAGAGAAAATACCAAGTGAGGGTTCATTATTTCCAAGGTCAGATAGACTGGGAAACTGTGGTGTAGGCTCATCATCAAAGAATGAGTCAGTTGGACTACCAGTGGGAACCGGAACACCACTAGTAGGAACTGAGACATTACCAGGAGAAATCATTGTACCACCAGAAGGAATTTCGATGCTACCAGTAGGAACTGGTATGCTACCAGGAGGAACTAATTTTGTACTTTCTCTCATCTGAGATTCCTCAGTATCTTTTGCAACAGAGGTGGCACTTTGTTCCTGACCTTTTAGCCTTGCAAGCTCCTTTTGAAAAATTTCTTCAGCAGAATCAAGAGGAGTATCATCAACTTCATCACTAGAAATATCTTTAGGCGCAGCTTCTTGTATGCTGTGTGATGGATAAGAAGGGATAATGATGACTTGTTCATCACATTCTGAGTCTGAATCAGCATCGTGTGTACCTGCAGAGTTAGGCAAAACTTCTTGTGTTCCTGCAGATTGGTTAGCTTTATCACGTTTATAGCCTAAAGTATCAGTCAAATAATCAAGGTCAAAATACCATTCATGACCAAGACCCTGCACATTAGGTTTTTCCTCAAGATACCTCAGATTCATAGTCTCTTCTACCCTTTTATTAGGCACATTATACACCCTGTAGGCTTTATTACTTGCAGAGTATCCAACAATGTAGCCTTCATCAGCCTTCCCATCAAACTTACCCAAATGATCACTTGTGTTTAGAATGGTCACATGACACCCAAAGGGTTTAAAATGACTGACTGAAGGAATGTTCCCAGTCAATAAGGCATATGGTGTCTTATTATGAGGACTAGTTACCAACACTCTATTCAAGACATAACAAGCAGTTCTTACTGCTTCAGTCCAAAACATAGTAGGTAACTTAGAGTCAGCCAACATAGTTCTAGCTGCCTCTATGAGGGTTCTATTTTTCCTCTCAGCAACCCCATTTTGTTGTGGGGTTCTGGCATTACTATAATCCCTCTTTATCCCTTTTGACCCACAGAGTTCAATAATATGAGCATTTTTAAACTCTGTACCATTATCACATCTTATAGCTTTTACCTTTTTGTTCAACTGGTTTTCTACAAGATTAATAAAGTCCTTAAGGATAGGATAGGTCTCATCCTTATGTTCTAAAAAGAAAACCCAACAAAACCTGCTATAGTCATCAGTGATCACAAGGCAGTAATATTTGTGGTCAATGCTTCTAATTGATGTAGGACCAAAGAGGTCCATATGAAGCAATTGCAAAGGCTCAGAAATGGAGCTCACAGCAGTAATGGCCTTATAAGAGGCTTTGTGTTGCTTGCCTTTACAACATGCAACACAGGTATGGTCATTCTTGAAAAGTTTAGGGGGTAGTCCTCTAACTAAGTTACCCTTTACCAATCTGTTCATGTTTTTATAGTTCACATGACCCATCCTCCTATGCCATTTCACAGATTCATCAACTGAGGCTTTTGCCACTAAACAAGCCAAATTACCCCTGGGACTGAGATTATTCAAGTTAATGGTGTAAAGATTATGTTTCCTTGGAACCCTAAGTACCACCATACTTTCATCTGGAAGCATGAAGTCCTTGGATAGCACAAGACAATCAGTGTCTGTGAAGAGAACTCTATTCTTCTTGTCACAAATCTGAGAGATGGAGAACAAGTTGAATTGTTGCAGTTCCTTCACATAGTAGACATTTTCAAAATCCAGTGTGGGAGTTCTGATTGTCCCTTTTCCAGTAATCCTACCTTCACCACCTCCAAAAGTCACTTTTCCTCCTTGAAATTCTTGAAAGTCATCCAGTCTTTCCATGTTACCTGTCATACTTCTAGAACAACCACTATCAAAGATCCCTTCATCTTCAGCATCTGAATAAGGATTTTCCTACAATATACAACATGGGAAAAGTTAGTGTCTAAGGGGGACCCAAGCCATTTATGACTTGGGTCTGCCTTGTGGATCTGAAAAGGTTGTCCATGAAGATGTATGAGATCCACTATTGTTCTTGGGTACCCAGTATAAACCTTTTCTATGTGTTTTCCAAGAACAACCTGCTGAGGGCTTAACAGCAGTTGCCCATCTCACCCCACCATATTTCATATGATTATAATACATTTGAGGTACATATGGTGTATAAGTCTGAAAATAAGAACTTGTAGGTCTATTTAAATGGGGCATAGGTCTAGCAGTACTTTTCCACCAACCAGAAGTTACTGATGGAGAATATCCTCTATCAGTAGGAACTGGAAAAGGCCTATTTTGCCTACCAGTAGGAACTGGTGCAGGCACCTTTGGCTTACCAGTAGGAACTGGTTGTGGTCTAGCAGGAGGAATGTTTACTTTGCCAGTCCTAAGAAGTACAGCTTGTGGGACAAACTGATTTTGATGATTAACATTATTCCTACTATGTACAGGTCCCACCCCATTACCAACAGTCTTATTAGCCATTTGTTTCTCATAAAAATCACAATCCTTAATAAGATGAGTACTACTACCACATACAAAACATAACTTAGAAACAGATGAAGCATTTTTCCTAAAATGACCTGCCTTTTTATTAAAATAACCATTCTTATTACAAGATGATTGAATGCCATTAGGATCCTTTTTAGAGCCTTTTGCCTCTACATGGGATTCAAAGTCTAACAAAGGAAGAGAAAAGTACCTTCCTTATGGCAAAATTTATGAGGAGGTCTATGTTCTCCAACCTTCTTAGTTTTATAGAATCCCTAAGTACCCTAAGAAGTCTACAAAGTATAAAAAGCTCTCTCCTATGTTTTACACCAATCTTCCAGAGAACTCCGGTATGCTACTTTAATCAACTTTCTTGTTGAAAAATGGATACAAAGAAGAACTATTAACAAAGACTCATTTCAATTAAGAAGGACAAACACGATACATATTCGTACAAGTTATGGTGGATGATTATTATATATTTGGTTCTACAAAGAGATCATGGTGTGATTAATTTGGAGGCAATAATGAAGAGTAGATTTCAGGATGAGTTCTATGGAGAGCTCACCTTCCCTTTCCTTAGGGATAACAAGTCAAACAGAAAGAAGATGGTATCTTTATAAGTCAGGATAAGTATGTTGCAGAAATCCTAAAGAAGTTTGATTTTGTTAGTGTTAAGACTGCTAGTACACCAATTGAGACCCAAAAGCCTTTAGTCAAGGATGAGGAAGCTGTTGATGTGGAGTACACTTTATATATCCATAAGTGGTTCTTTAATGTACTTGGAACTGCTTTAGGCCTTGATATTAATTTTTGCGGAGTCTGTTGCTTGTTCTAGGTTTCAGGTCACTCCAAAGACCTCCTATCTAAGTGTTGTTAAGAGAATCTTTAGGTATCTAAAGGGAAAACCCAAACTGGGCCTTTGGTATCCTAGAGTGTCCTTATTTGACCTGGAAGCCTACTCAGATAGTAAACTATGGCTGGGAGCAAAACTGACAGGAAATCCACAACAGGAGGTTGTCAATTTCTTGGCAGGAGACTTATTTCTTGGCAATGCAAAAAGCAGACAATTATGGCTACTTCTAACTATCAGAGGCAGAAATATGTTGCTGCTATGTGCAAAATTGCTATAGGCAAGTTCTTATGATTCAAAATCAAATGTTAGACTATGGGTTCAATTTCATGAATACAAAGATCTACATTGATAATGAAAGTACAATATGCATTGTAAAGAATCTAGTATATCACTCCAAAACAAAGCATATTGCCATTAGGCACCACTTCATAAGGGATGCATATGAGAAGAAACTTATCCAGGTGCTTAAAATACACACTGATGACAATGTAGCTGATCTTTTAACCAAGGCATTTGATGTTAGCAGGTTCATGTTCTTGGTTGTTACCATTAGGATGATCAATCCATAAGCTGCATTAGTTAAGGGGAGGCAATATGATTTGTTGTATAGTTTGTATGAAGAGTCAGTGAGCAAAAGAAATCTTGACCATAAATGATGATTGGTCATGGAGTTATTTTGGGTTTTAGAAGAGACAATTAGTAAAGAGCTTTAGTATTGGTACTACTGAAGCACTGTGTTGCCAAAATTGTTTTCATTCTTCTTTTTGGTTGGTAAAAGTTAGTACCGACAGTGCAAAGTTAATACCGTTGGGCAAAGATAGTACCGCTATAGAGACGTTGAAGAAAATACCGCCAAGGGTACAAAGTGTAAATTGAAACGGTTTCTTTGATCTTAGGTTTGCTAAACCTATATAAACCTATCTCAATTGCACAGTTCACTCACGTAATCTTTCTCAATTACTTTCTTTCATTCAAACCCTAATATTCACTCATCACTGAACACAAATTCAACAACCATGGGCTGTTACTTGAAATCGGGCCTAAACACAATATGGTCGCTTATTTGGAGAAGACTAATGGGAATGCAGAGTTTCATGAGATTATTAATTTTCTTACGCGAAGCTCCATTCATAATGCTCTCACTGTAAGTCCAGTAGTCTCTACTACATTTGTTGAACAGTTTTGGATGTCTGCTAAATCCAAAATAATCAACAATGTTAGGTATATTACTGCCAAAGTAGCTGGCAAGCCTGTGTCTATCTCAAAGAACACAATAAGAAGTGATCTTCTTTTTGGTGATGCTGATGGGATAGATTCTCTATCAAATCAGGCTATATTTGATGCTATTCAGCTCATGGGTTATGAGGGGGATTTAATTGTTTTAACCTTTAACAAAGCTTTGTTTTCACCCCAATGGAGATTTCTTTTTCATACAATGAACAATGTATTAAGTTCAAAACGCCCTCTTGGAAACCAATTTCCCACTAACGATTGCACTTTCTGGCTGTAATTTGCTTAACATCTAATTCAGAAATATAATTTTTCTAAATTAATTTTTTGATGTAATGCTTAGACTCTTAGGATGCAAAGAAAAAGTTTTTATGTATCCCGTTATTATTTTTCATCTTTTTTGGATTAACAGACTAATGAATGGTAACCCTACCATTAGGAAACCGGAATTTCCTGTTAAATGCTTTGACAAGTAAAGTTTTCACTCTTTATATGGTTAAAAAAGGGTAAACATTATTTATGAAAGTCGATACATCTGTTTTCTCGACATATTGGTTCAACCAACAGAAGGATGAGGGTGAACAATCAAAAGACCACCGAACCACAACCAACACCCTCTTCCTCCCCTTAGCCTCTTTCTCACCTTAACTTCACTTCTATTCCCCCCTGTTCCTCTTCTCGGTGACTTTATCTTTCTCTACCATTCACCATAACTCATTCTCATCCCCCCCCACCCGTTCTTTTCTCTAATCCTCTGTCTATTCCGTTCCTCCTTCTCGTCCCTCCCTCCCCCGCCTTCCCTATCTTCCTACACTATCTTCTCTCATCCTATTACATCTCATCTAACTCATTCCCTTACCTCCTGTCATTCTTCCTTCCCCTTTCTTTCCATTTTTTTTTGTTTTCCTCTCATCATCTATCTTCTCTTCTGATTCTTCCTCTCTTTCCCTCTCTTCCCCCTCTTTCTCTTTCTCTTCCTTCTCATCTTTGCTCTCTTCGTCTCTTCTCACTCACCCTCTTCATACATCCTTCCTTCACTTACCCTAGAGTCCCTCTCCTTCCCCTCTCATCTTCATCCCATTCTTCTCTTTCACCTTCCCCCTTCTCTATTCATCTCTTCCTATTTCTTCCTCCCGTCCTTCTCATTATCCTATCTTTCTTTCATTCCTCCTTCTTCCTTCTTCCTCTTTCTTCTTTCCTCTTATCCTTCCTTCTCCTTTCTTACTATTCTCGAGCAACTCACCCAAGTGAAGTTCATGTTGAGCCTCAGTCTGACCCATCACCTATACCTTCACCTACTACTCATATTCCTGATTCCATTCTAGAGGATTCTGGTGGGAATCAAGGAGGTCAGTCATCTAGTGATAGATCCCTTTCCGGGAATGAGGGTGACATGACACTCCAAAGTGTATATGATCTTTGTATCTCTTATGTTATCAGGTTACAGAATCAAAAAGCCAAGGAAATTAACACTTGCAGGCACAGAACAAGAAGCCTAAGAAGAAAGCCAAACCTGTTATCACACACCACAACGCTTGGATGAAAAGTGTAACCTTGAAGCAAAGATTGGCAGGAAAGAAATCCTTGAAGAAAAATTAGATGCAAAAGGAGTCTGTATCCAAACAGGGGAGGAAATCTGCCAAAGCTGAACCTTCAGTCCATAAAGATCCATTGTTTGATGAGCTTGATGATGATGAAATTGACAATATGGAGACTGAGGATGCTCAAGGAATGGGGAGGACAAGGTATGTGGTTCATGAAGAGAAGGAAAGGAAAGAAAAGGAAGTTAGTACTGAAGATGCACTAGGTACTAACATGCAAAAAGATAGTACCGACAAGGAAAAAGTTAGTATCGAGAGACCAGATGAAGGTACTGACAGATCAAGAGTTAGTACTACTGACAATGAAAGAAGTTAGTACCGATAGACCAATGAAGGTACTGAGTTGAACAACTGAAAGGAAGAAGTGCCACTACCAACCCACTCCTACAACAACTTTTTGGAGATATGAGACTATTGCTCAAGTACCGTATCATATGAGTCCAGAACAAGAGAAGCTCAAGAAAAAGAAAAATGAGTAGAGCTTAAGGATGTTGAGGAGACTGAGAGATATAGGCCTACTTCAACCAGATCATTATTGACATTAAAGCCTCTTCCAAAGATTGATCCAAAAGATAAAGGGAAAAAGAAAATTAAAGAGGAAGATGAGTCTGATACTGAATCTGAAGGTATTCCTGAAGCTGAAAAGAAATTTAAGCAACTTGCTAGGGATGAAGAGATGGCTAGAAAGGTGTAAGAGGATTGGGAAGAAGAAGAAGAAGTGAAAAAGTTAGCTGAAGAAGAAGCTACAAATGCCGCTCTTATACAAGATTTTGATGACATCAAAGCAAGAATTGAAGCTGATAGACTTCTAGCACTAAGACTTCAAGATGAAGAGAGAGCAGTTTACTGTGGAAGAAAGAGCAAAATTCCTTCATGATACAATTGCAGCTCAAAGAAGGTTTCATGCAGAACAACGAAGACAGCTGCCATCAGAAACAGACCACCTACAAGAACTCAACTTAGGAATTAGATGATGACTTATTTGAAACATGATGGAAACAAGAAACACTCAGACCTAAAGAACAAAACTTTTAAAGAAATACAAGCTTTATATGAGAAAGTGAAAAGTTTGATGAAAGTTTCACTGCTGTTGGTTCAACTGAGGATGAAAGAAAGATTAAGGAGATGAATGAAGGAGAAAAAGATCTTGAATAGAAGAAGGTTGCTAAAGAAACTCCAAAGAAGGAAGACACAGCAAAGGTATAAACCAGCTAAAAGGAAGATTGTGATATGAGGCAGGGTACAAGAAAAGGAAGGGTGGTCATATGAAGTGATGCAAGGAAAAGAAAAGACCCTCAACCATATGTAGATAGTGATGATGAACATAGAAAATGCCTAAAGAATTGAAAACATTGTGAAAGGTACCATAGATCGGTAAAGTAAGGAGAAGAAATCATTTTAATTCTAAGTAGACAAGGTTTCATCACCAGAGGGGATTACCTTGTATTAACTATCAAAAGCCCAAAGGGAACTTCAGCATACACTATCTATTGGAGTCAAACATATATTTGATAGTCAAGATTTATTTTTCACTTGTATAAACTTGATGATGAGGCAAGTACACAGGAAATATTACACTAGAATATTTGAGTTTGATTCTTTAGGGAGATTTGGAAAGATAAAAGAGGATGGAAAAATCCTATCCCTCAATAGAAGAAAAAGTATCAAATGTGATTTTTCTGGATGTGATTAACAAGATTTGTGAAGATTGTCCACTATGGAGATTGTATGAAGCATGTGGATTTTTAACAAACTATCAACTTTAAAGTATGGGATAGCCAGTCATCCATATTGTAGTTGAAAGAAGGTATCCTCTTTCTAAGAGGATTTAATGCAAAGAATGGCTATTGATCTTAGATTGGAGGTTAATAAGAGAAAGTACTACTAGCTGGGCCCTAGATTTGGATTAGATTTATTAAGCAACAAGATTAAAATGAAGAGTGAAGATTAAGAATGGAGATGGAAGGGTTTGAGTGTTGGCTAACCTACCACACAACAAATGGTCATCAGTTCAAACCATGCTTAACAGTACAGAACATGCTCTTACTACTGGCTAGTTCCATAAAGCCAAAACGGCATTGTGTAAAAGACTTTTCACAAATCCGTTTATGGATGAAAATTTTTTAAAACTTAAAAAAAAAACCAAAAATAATTAAGGGTTTTCAACTACACCTTTGCTTCATGGTGAAGAGAGGCTTAGTCCAAGATCAAACCAGTTTTCTTCTTCTGGAAAGAGACTAAATCAAATCTGTTGAATGGTTAGCAGAAAGTTAGCCTAAAAACATATGGATTATTATCATGCAACCCATGTGGTTATGGGCAAATAAGCATTAGGCTAGTCTAAAAAAGCAAGCGGTTATTTGGTAAAGAGTGACCAAAAACAATTTTGGTGATACGGTTTGAGCGAGATTTAACCAAAAACTGTATTGAAAATAACTCACCATAATATTATGCAATAAATAGTTGACTATCCTAGACAAAAACGCTTATACTGGTAAAGGAAAAACAAATAATAATCCGTAAATTAATGGCTGAAGTGGTTTGACAAAACAACAAAAAGCCAACTTAGTATGGATTAATTGCTGAAAAAGATTAGCAGAAAAAGACAAAGTTGCTGTATGAAGATGGATAGTATTTAAAAAAGATCATATCAAGGAGGTGTTAAAAATTCTCCCCTCCACCAAAGCCGATGAATTAAGTCTACTGCACACCAACCATCAGGCCCACAACCTCACCCCTCCCAACCTGCCGCCTGCAACACACGCCCATCCGCCACACCCCCACCCCCAACTCCCCCCCCCCACAGCCTAACCCAAGCTATACCCCCGCCCCCCCCCCCCCCCCCCCACCATAAAAACGACTTGTTCCTTGCATAGAAGTATAAAATTTCCCAACCAAATCTCCCACACCCACCCGCCAACAACCCCAAGACATGCCCCCCCACCACCCAACGCGTAGCTTCGGGTATTACCCCACCACGATGAAAGTTGCGTGTCATCCACAAAAACAAGAGCAAAACCCTACAATACGCATTTCAAGTGACTACACTTAGTCTATAACATTAATCTGATTACAAATACTTATGAACATGATAAAATAAGAGTCATTTCGCATCAAACCCATAATCTAAAATCACAAGTAGAGAGTCCCAAACTGAACAATTCTTTGCAGCCAAATCAAGGGTGAAATCCAAACTTGTATAAATACAGATTGACTATAGAGAAACACTGATTATGAATACTTATTGTATATGCAGAATCTACACAACAATATTAAGAAGAACAATGAAAAACTAAACTTTGATTTCTATTAATCTGCTAAAGTGATTACAGATTACTAACTATGAGATATGATTGTATGAGATGAGATCTGTGTGTTATCAATGTATGTTGTCTCTCTAATGCCGTAGGGTTCCTTTTATAGACCAAGGATAAACCCTATCAGGCTTACAAAACGCATAAAAGATAATACATATCTTTTCCTACAATATCTCATACATATCTCTTAAACGGTACTAACTATTTTGTACTAACGGTACTAACTATCTGAGCAGTACTTAACACTTTGTACTGTCAGTACTAATTATAACTAGCGGTACTAAGTATATACCCAACGGTACTAAGTTAGGAATGTATATTTCCCAACAATCCTTCCCTAAACATGATTGATGTAACCTCATTAACTTTCATGTTCATCAGGTTTATTCTCTAAGAGTTCTTGGAGGATGTATCCAAACACTTTAACACATCTTGATCTGATCTTTAAATACTATCCATCTTCATCAGCAACTTTGTCTTTTCTGCAACATCTTTTCAGCAATAATCCAACTAAGTTGGCTTTGTAGTTTTTGTCAAACTACCAGCCATAAACGGATTTGATTTTCCTTTACCAGTAGCCGTTTGCTCTAGGATAGTCAACTCTTTATTGCAAAATATGGTGAGTTAATTACCATACATTTTTGGTAAACTGTCAACCCATCAACAAAAATTGATTTGTCTTTTTACCAAATACCCTTGCTTTTTAGACAGCCAATGCTTCAATCCATAACATGGTGCATTGGATAAACCATATAGTTTTTAGCAAACTAATCAGCTATCAACAGATTTGATTAGTCTTTACCAGAAAGACTGTTTGATCGTGGAACTAGCCAACTCTTCCACCATAAGCAAGGTTATTTTAAAACCCTATAATTTTTTGGTAAAATTGTCAACCAAAAACGGATTTGATAGTCTGTTACCACATGCGTTGCTGTATGGAACAAGCCAGTTCTTATAACCTGTTAATCATGGTGAACTTGACGAACATTATTGTTTGTGTGGTGGTTTAGCCAACACGTCAAACCCTTCTCATCTCCCATTTACATCATCACTCTTCATTAATCTGTTGCTTAATAAATCTAATCAAATCAGGGCACAGTACACTTCTCATTAACCTCCAATCTAAGATCAAGCATTCTTTGCAATAAATCCTTAGAAAGAGGATACCTTCTTTCAACTAACATATGGATGACTGTCCCATCTTTAAGTTCTAGTATGTAAACTCCACAAGCTTCATACAATCTCCAAGTGACAACTTCCTTGTTGATCACTCCAGAAATCACTTTGATCATTTTCTTCTATTGAGGATTCCATCATTATCTTCAAATCTCCCTAAAGAACAACTCAAATCCTTCTTAGTGTAATTTCTGAGTAACTGCTCCATCATCAATTATACAATGAAATAAATCTTGCCTACATTATATGAAGTACCTCCAATAGATAGTTGAATGCCCTGAAGTTCCCATTGGCTTTGTAGATAACAAGGTAATCCCCCTCTGGTGATGAAACCTTGTCTAACTTAGAAATAAATGATTTCTTCTCCATTACTTCACTATCTATGGTACCTTCAAATGTAACAATCTTTAGGCATTTTCTGTGTTCATTAAAATAAGCAATGTTCTCACCTCAAAAGATGATTTAAAACAGTAGAGTAGGGGCTATAAAAACTCACCTTGTCGGTTAATCGTCGAAGATTGGAAACGGATTAAGGCACGTCAAATAGCGACTCAATCAAACACCTAAGTAATTATAACAATTATTGAGTTTACAATCTAAGATAAATGTATGCAGTAAATTATGCAATTGGCCAAAAGGTATGGTCGTTAAGGAGTTAACGTTTTACGTTTTCAAAGCGTTGATTAAACCGATAGCTCTAGGGATGGCTTTAAAACTACTAGTACTTATATAAGAATTTATACTATTATGTGTCGCAATCTATATTCACCCGTCCATGTGATTTGTATCTAAGAAAATATAAACATTATTTGTACGTTACTAAATACTTATATTTTCTCATCGCTCTTATTTATTTATATCGTTGTCGTTGACTGCTTAGTGTAATTATCGAATATATATATCACGGTTCGCTCAACTCGTTCAAAGTATATCTTTAATCCCTCGACTTTCCAACTAATAACACATATTTTATATGCAATTTTTATATTCTATATTTTATAACTTTTCATGTTTAAAACCCGAATAGACTTAAAATATTTAGCGTTAAATGCGTTTTTATAACTCGTGTTAAATTTATTTACTCTTTTTAAACTTTGGGTTCGCTGACACCCACTTCTAAATCAAAGAAAAATAAAACAAAGAAAACGTTAATTAAATTTTTCTGATCATCGAAATAATCTTTTAGCTCGTTAAATAATTTGCCCAACTCATTCGGATCTGGCTAACTGAGACTCGACCCATATACATGTTCCCATACCTCTTTTAAGTTTAAAGTGTATTACATTTGCAAGTTGTTAAAATATCATATGCCTATTTCTACATATATAATATACCCACATGGTTACTTTTCCTCTTCTTTCTTTTCTGAATTGTGTCGTACGACAGTGGGGGTACCCACTGGTTTGGTGTCTCCTTCTATCCCTCTCATATATAACATCACATGCACCTTCCCCTCTTTTCTCTCTTTTCTTGCTGCGCAACAACAGTGAGTTTGAATACTCACTGTTTCGGCTTCCTTCTTGCTGTCCAACCAACGCACAACATATATACATACACCAGTTTCTTATTTGCTTTGCATATGTTTACGACGCGTGCGTTTAGTAACTAGGGAACTAGATTTCGAGACACAAGGTGACCTCCTTGTTTCTTACAAAATGCGCAGCCGCATAGCAAGTAACAACTTGCCATGGCTCGCTTGCGTGTACGCGATACAAGTCGGTATTGGCTAAGTGTGGAGGCTTGGTACGCAACAACAAGCAAGGTTTGCTCGTCCTTAACGGCGTTTCCATGCATGCCCCGTTATTATTTCATGTGTGAAATTTCCCATATGTTACATTGTTTCGTTTACATCTATACATGGCACGAATACCTTCATTTCATGCGTGTTTATATGTGAACCTTGCATGGTTCTTATCATGCAAGTCGTGTACACGTCGTGAAGAAGAAAACTGAGGTTTGTTAACTACGAGTAATGACATATGAACGTTAATGTACAAGGACAACTTACCGAGGTCCGAGCTTGTTGGAAGATGGTGAGAAGGAAGAGATGATGGTAAGATTTAAACTTGGCTGCTACTTCTCCTAAGGCCGACGCCTTCCATGAAAGTCTTTACTCAAATCGTATCGTTTAACTTTTGTTTTTCAATATTTAGTTGTGATAGAATAGCTAGTGCATGGTTCCTCGTTTTATACTCGTTTTGTGGGATAGATTACTAAAATATTGCATGTGAGTGAGTACTATACGCGTTGTTGAATCAGAGTGAACTTTTATAATACTGTTAGCTATCATTTCTCATTTGTAATACTATTAAAGAATATTACTATTTCCTACATTTCAATTGTATCAGATTGCATGATACGTATCATGTGAATGGAAAGTTTCAAATTAATAAAGTAGTAGGGTAGTGTGTGTAAGGACTAGTGATGATGATGTTCTATTATTTTGCACATGTATACATATCTAATATTAGACTTTCATGGCATATTGTTATTAAAGTTGTCATGTGAGTATGCATCTGATGTTGGATCTTATAAGTATGCGTGTGCAGTTTATTTATCTTTGTTGAATTACTCAAAGTTATCATAGTTATAAATTTGAATGTTGGTGATTTTATAAAGTAGTACGAGTAAATAGTCTCATTTCACCAATGGGAAATAAGTATGGTTTTTATCGTCGCGCGTTCTAAAATATTCTTTTAGACGTAGAGTAATAACGGCGATATTCGCGTGCAAAATAAATTTTTCCATGACAAAAGTAATGCATTGACGATCATAAGACGACTTCTTGTTGAATTTAATGGTAAGCTGGCAAACTTTCAGTACATGGCTTTTACTTAATGGAAAGAGAATTAAATTTTCTTACCGGGTGCCACACTCATGAAACTCTGCATTCCCAGCAGTCTTTTCCAAATATGCAACCATGTTGTGTTTAGGGCACGATTCAAGAACAGCCATGATTGGAGATCGTCGGTGAGTGAGAGATTAAGGCTTGAATGAAAGAAAGTATTTAAGAGAGATTACGTGAGTGAACTGTGCAATTGAGATGGGTTTATATAGGTTTAGCAAACCTAAAATCAAAGAAACCGTTTCAATTTACACTTTATACCCTTGGCGGTATTTTCTTCAACGTCTCTATAGCGGTACTATCTTTGCCCAGCGGTACTAACTTTGCACTGTCGGTACTAACTATTGTCAAAGCAAGAATGAACAAGTTTGGCAACAACAATGCTTCAATACCGTCTTTATCTCTTCCCAATGACTCTTAAAAAACCCAACTAACTCCATGAACGTCGTCACTGATGGTTAAAATGCTTCTGCACATTGAACACTTCATACAAACTGTACAACAAATCATAGTGCCTCCCCTTAACTAATGCAGCTTATGGGTTGATCATCCCAATAGTAACAACCAAGAACTGAAACCTGCTAACATCAAATGCCTTGGTTAGAAGATCAGCTACATTGTCATCAGTGTGTATTTTCAGCACCTGAATAAGTTTCTTCTCATATGCATCCCTTATGAAGTGGTGCCTAATTGCAATATGCTTTGTTTTGGAATGATATACTGGATTCTTTACAATGCATATTGTGCTTTCATTATCAATGTAGATCTTTGTGTTCATGAAATTGAACCCATAGTCTAACATTTGATTTTGAATCCATAGAACTTGCCCACAGCAATTTGCAGCAGCAACATATTCTGCCTCTGTAGTAGAAGTAGCCACAATTGTCTGCTTTTTGCATTGCCAAGAAATAAGTCTCCTGCCAAGAAATTGACAACCTCCTGTTGTGGATTTCCTGTCAAGATTTGCTCCAGCATAGTCACTATCTGAGTAGGCTTCCAGGTCAAATAAGGACACTCTAGGATACCAAAGGCCCAGTTTGGGTTTGCCCTTTAGATACCTAAAGATTCTCTTAACAGCACTTAGATGGGAAGTCTTTGGATTGACCTGAAACCTAGAACAAGCACAGACTGCAAACATAATATCAGGCCTAGAAGCAGTCAAGTACATTAAAGAACCAATCATGGATCTATAAAGATGTACATCCACATCACTAGCTTCCTCATCCTTGACTAAAGGCTTCTGGGTCTCAATTGGTGTACTAGCAGTCTTAACACTGACAAAATCAAACTTCTTCAGGATTTCTGCAACATACTTATCCTGACTTATAAAGATACCATCTTCTTTCTGTTTGACTTGTAATCCAAGAAAGAAGGTGAGCTCTCCCATAGAACTCATCTGAAATCTACTCTTCATTAATGCCTCAAATTCATCACACCAAGATTTCTTTGTAGAACCAAATATGATATCATCTACATAAACTTGTACTAGAATGATATCATGTTTGTCCTTCATAATGAAAAGAGTTTTGTCAATAGTTCCTCTTATGTATCAATTCTTCAACAAGAAAGTAGATAAAGTAGCATACCATGCCCTAGGAGCTTGGTGTAAACCATAAAGAGCTTTCACTACTTTGTAGACCTTCTTAGGATACTTAGGATCTACAAATCCTAGAGGTTGAGACACATATACCTCCTCATCAATTTTGCCATACAGAAAGGCACTTTTCACATCTATTTGATAGACTATGAAGCTTATGTAAGAGGAAAAGGCTAAAAAGATCCTAATGGCTTCAATCCTGGCCACAGGAGCAAAAACCTCATCATAATCTATCCCTTCCTCTTGCCTATGTCCCTGAGCAACTAACCTTGCCTTATTTCTAACCACAACTCCTCTCTCATCCTTCTTGTTTCTATAAACCCATTTTGTTCCAATTGCCTTCTTCCCATAAGGCAAATCTACAAGAATCTAAACTTTCTAAATCTTAAACTGCAACAGTTCTTCCTTCATAGTATCAACCTAACTTTCATCTTCAAGAGCTTTAGAAATCTTCTTGGGTTCATTTTGAGACAAGAAACAAGCAAATAAACAATGCTGGAAGTCCTTATGATTATTTCTCCTTTGCTTTTGAATATAACTTACAAAAGCATGAGCTCTAAAACTTTTGGTCACTTTGCTTCTTGTTTGAACTGCTGATTGTGGATCTCCAAGAATTTGAGTTACAGGATGAATAGAGTTAATCATTGATGTGGGAATAGGACTGACATTCATAACAGGTTCTAAATTTGTGAAGTCAGCCACTGCACCATCATCATCATAAGATGAATTTGTAAAAATACCATCAGTAGGATTGTTATAAATGTCCTCAAGTGCAGGTATTTCTGAATCATCTGGATCAGGATTAGTTATATCAGTGAAGGATAGTCCACCATAAGGACTAGCAGTACTAACTGGTGTGCTAGTAGTATTAAGTATGTTAGTACTGCTAGCTTTAACAGCTCCTGCCTGTAGAATCAACTCCTCAGTTTCTTGGGCAAACTTCTTCCTGACAGCTTCAGCTGCATCATTAGCATCCTGTTCTTGCCTCTTAAGTCTTTCAAGTTTATCCAAAAAGACTTAATCCTCTTTATCTACTGGCTTCTTATCTGTCTTTAAATCAGGGTGTTTGTTAGGTGCTTCACCTGCATCCTTTGTTGTTGACCTTTTGACTGTTGAAGAATATGAAGTCCATATTGGCAGTACAAAGTAGTCCTGAGCAGATTCAGCTTCTTTTTCAGAATCACCTGCATCAATAATATCTTCTGTACCTGCATTGTGATTAGCTTCTTGTAGACCTGCATGTTTGTTAGCTTGATTCTTTAATCTCACAGGTTGATAATTCATTGAATCAGTTAAATAATCAAGATCAAACAACCAAGTTGGTCCTTTCCCTGCAACATTAGGTTTATTTTCTAAAAAGGTTATGTGCAGGTTTTCTTCAACTCTCTTAGTTTCTAAATTGTATACCCTAAAAGCCTTGCTTTGTACAGAATACCCAACTAAAAACCCTTCATCTGCTTTCCCATCAAACTTGCCCAAGTGGTCAATGGTATTCAAGATGGTCACATGACACTCAAAAGATCTTATGTAGCTTATAATTGGTATTTTACCAGTTACAAGTTCATAAGGTGTCTTATTATAAGGCTTGGTCACTAATACCCTATTAAGAACATAACAAGCAGTACTAACTGCTTTAGCCTAAAAAGTGTTAGGTAAAAATAAATCTGCTAGCATAGTCCTAGCATCCTCAATAAGAGTCATGTTCTTTCTTTCAGCAACTCCATTTTGTTGTGGAGTTCTGGCATTACTGTATTCCCTCTTGATC
>BQNB010028440.1:0-43130 GCA_026074375.1 Tanacetum coccineum
AAGGAAGCTCATATACATCCAATCAAGATGTTGATATAGTAATAGTAATTAATAGCATGACCTTTTGAAGTCAAAGAAGTAAACAAAAGTGAGTTATCTTGCTTGAATTTTTGTTGTAAGGTATATGGAAAAAGATTCTCTCAAGTTGTGGTCAAACATGATCAATCAAAGGTATATATACTAGAGCATGATGTATCATGTTTGACTCAACTTGAGAGGATTCTAATCCAAGGTATATATACTAGAGCAAGAATTGTAATACCAATCTTCGTTTGCTAGTAATGAGTTTGATGGTGATCGTCCAAACATTTTTGTCAGATGTTACCAAATCTATATGATTTAGTCTGTAGAATTTAGTCTGTAGAATATCAATCAAACTTATAAAACGACGTTTCTAAGACCAGGATTTATATGTGGCATGTATATCTCCACTATGTAGCATCGAAACGGGAACGGCAAAGGGATACGAGGACGATACGGGAACGAGAAACTGCAAAAATCAAAAATTTAAAATACGGGAACGGCATAGATACGGTAATAAAAAATATTAAAAAATTAAAAAAATATTAAAAATTTATTGTCTTACACGTTGGATTGAATTTAAACTAACAAATAATAACTCAAACTAGTCATTTATTTGTTTTATATTTAACAGAAATTTATTCATTGACTTTTCTATTCACGTGGGTACAATGTGACATACTGACATAGTGACATTGATATTTAATATATCTTTTATTTTTTTTATTGAACCGTCATCTTTTTCATCAAGTATATCTTCTTTCTCTTCTTTCATCTTCCATTTTCAACAACCTTATCAAGTATATCTTTACATTTTCATCTTCTTTCATCTTCATCAAGTATATCTTTACATCATCATTCGGAGAAAATCCAAAACGGTTTGGGTTCCCAGCCTTTTGGAATAAAAAAGCCTATTAAAACCCAAATGAAACGGTTTGGAAACTTCTTGGAAATCCAAAAACGGCTAGGAAACGGCAAGGAAACGTTTCGGACATTTGGGAAACGGAAAGGAAACGTTTCGGGGGCGTTTCGGGGGCGTATCCGTTCCCACCGCGTTTCCAAACGGGAACGGCAGCCTTTTAGGCGTTTCGGTGCTTCAAAGTATCTCCATGCCACCCGTAAACAAGTCACAACGACTACTACTTTCTTTTAATGACTGGAGGCAATTCATCCCAAACCAAAGTCGTAATAAGAAAGTTGAGGTTGTCGATGATTTTAACTTAATAGAATGATGCAAGTCTAACTTATGATCAAGTGTTCACATGATCAGAAAGAGTACTAAAATTAAGAATTTGAATAAAGGTATGGAATACTAAGCATAAGTTTATAGAAACAGAGTAAGCCCAGCATGTCAATATCCTTGACCCATAACCCAAATGTCATCGCAATTTAGCCCAGCACATTGAAAATTGAAATTAAACTTTACATACCACCATATTAACACAAGTTTTAGAAAAAGACGAGGGTATTTTTCTTTTATTTTTAATCTTGAGCTTTTGGATGTAAATTAGTGATTGTCATGAATATACAGATATGATTCGTACGGATGGCAGTTTCGGGAACGGCACAAAAAGTATTAAAGTTTGGGTTGGGATAAATAAATTTGGGTAAAAATCAGGATAACATGCTTAACCTATTAGATAAGCAGGTCGTGTTCAACTTAGGTAAAAGTTAAACAGGTAAATCCGAGTTGGGTAAAAGTATTGATGCTCTGTTAGATAAACAAATCGTTAAGACAAGCATGTCGATAGAACCTAGCTTGAACCAAACCTTGAATAGGATGTGTCCAAAACTTCTAATTACAATTTGTCACTACTTATGTCACTAGAGCCACACCTTTTTCCTTGACTACTATTGTTGATCCTGTCACTTTTCTTTTATTATACTTCTATTTCAATCGCTTACCATTTCTATCATCGTAACATAGCACTTCATACTTACCTTTTTAATAAAAGACACATATACGTATTAAAAACTTGCCCTTAGTTGCAAGTTGCAACCACATACTATCTACAAATTACGAACAAGGAATGACGACTTCAACAACAAACCAGATGCTTCTTATTTTTGGTGAAGATAACGGTAGCAAAGAGCAATAGCAGTAAGCGGTAGTGGAAAACAGTAGCATGAAGCAGTTTTATTTAATAAAGCGTTTGATGCGTAACATAGTTGTATAGTCATAATTTGTAAGTGAAAACACTAGTTTATCGTAGATGCTACTAGGGTATGTTTGACGAAACAAGCAGTTTTTCTAACATAAAAACATTTGATAACATGGTGTAATTATAAGATGTAAAATAACGTAAAAAGGTATATACACATTAGAGAAAATAAACAATCACAATAGAGATAATAAAGTTAATATTTTAAAATTATCATTGATTTTACAAACTTAGACACTACATTTATATCATGCATTTTTTTATGTTAAATATATATCAAACAAAAGACGTGATCTGTTAATAAATTATCAACAATTTATGATTTTAAAATTTATAAACCGGACAATATTATACATTATTATTTTTAAGTGATAACTACACATATTTAATATATAGAATAATGTAAGTGGTGCAAAACTTTTAGTATATTTTACGAATACCTTCCAAATACAGGAGACGTTTATATTTTCCTACTCAAATTAAGCACATTTATCAATTTGAACCATTTGGTGCGCAAAGGACGATCTTGGTGAGCGATTTTTATAATTTGCGCACCAAAATTATAAATTCTCAGGAATAACCACACATATACTCTATCCACCCATTTATCATCCTCTTTTACTATTAACCCTACCCACTCATATTTCACTAGTTTTATTTAAAAAAAACCTGCATACCATTCGAAATATCAAAAAAAAAAAAACTATCACTAAAAGTTAAATTGTCGCTTTCATGTTTTGGCGCGTTATTTTTGGTGTGGGGTTGAGTATGCTTCGTTAATTGGTTGTGGTTTGTTCCCTGATTATTGAATATTTTTTGGGCCCCCTTTTGTTATTGAAAATATGGCTCAAGATCAAGGTCATTTACCGGTATTGAAAGTATGGCTCAATATCAAAGTCATTTACCGGTATAAATTTTTTGTGTTTTTTACCATTTACGTTTTTTATATAAATTCTCCAGTTTTATATATTGATGCTCATGATATCTCTTCTAGTAGCAACCTACTGATGATACTTGATAGCATAACAACGACGTCAGCATAACAATGTGATTTCTTCCTTTAGTTGAAATTGCTAACTGTATAATGTTCATTTTAATTGAAATTGCTAACTGTTAATTGGTAGCCAGTTTAATTAGTTTAATGTCCATTTTAGTTCTAATTGCTAAATGTTTTTGTTTTGTGATTTGTCAATTTGCATAACTCAGTACGTTTGACTAAAAAAAATTAATTAATAAGTTAACTGTTATAAAACTACGCATAAGAAAACCGTTTACCTGGCTCTATTAGTTTAACATACTTGAATCCTTTCTGTTTCACCATCAACATGCTTATTATAGTTTTGGGAACTACCAATGTTAAAATTTTTCTTTTTTTTCATTTACTGGATAGTCAATATATTGAGAACATTGAATATTTTGAATATACTGGATATTACTTGAAACATGGTAATTCTGGAAGGTCATAGACTTTGAAAAAAGGGAGAATTATGATAAGGAAACGGATCTTGTTAATATTGAGTATAATCAGGAAACGGATTTTTTTTGCTATTGAGTATTTTGATTAGGAAACGATTTTTGTTGATATTGACCATTCTGATAACTCTGAACATTTTGACAATACTGGACATGTTCAAACAGTTGTGTATCATGCGAGACATCAACATTTCATCGGATGCTTGAATATTTTGAAAAATTTCAGAATGAATTGTATTTGGTGGATACTGAGAATTATGCAAAGTATGTGAAGCATTCATATTTTGCATATCTTCAAAATTTTTAAGATTTACCTGTGATGCTTGACGATCCTGATTTACCAACAATTCAATGTGATCTTGACTTGTCGAAGTTATATAATTGATTAAAAACCTTAACTCGTCATCGTCGGTGATTTCATAAACCTTGTTGTTCAGCGGATAACGATATGATAAGCGTACCCTCGTAACATCTAAATTGAATTTTTGACCCACATAATCTCTTTTTTTAACGACAAAGATGGAATATATATAAAAAGAGTCTAGCAAGACGCTAGAAACTTAAAGTACAATAGAGTCAACAAAAAAAATTACATAACATCAAAAAATGGTAAAATCCCGAGACTTTAACTGCGAGGGAATCAAAAGGGATGAAAAAACTTTTGACACGAAGGCCGACAGATCGGTTTTCACTTCGGCAAAAGAAAAACCCCCCATCCCGGAGGCCGAGCCACCGATTTTCACTTCGGGATGGATTTTGAGATACCCAAAACAAGTCCGAGGGAAGGATGAAAAAGAAGAACCATCCTCAAAACCGACAAGATGCCAAATATGAATAAAAACCTTGGCGTACTGGTACGCAACACAGCGAACCTTGGAAACGCCTAGCTTCAGAAAAATTCAAAAGCAGCTCTAACATTGCCAGTTACGCACGATTCGAAAGGGGATGACATAAGCCAGTCATTCCAGATAACTTCATATGGTCCCTATTGTGAAGCCACGAAAATTGAAAGTAGAACACGAACATTATCGAATAGATCACATTTTTCCTCATACGGTTGTGATTATAACGTGACGCTATTTCGGTATCGAGCTCAAGCCACCAAAGAACCGATAGTAGTAATACATAGAACCCTGTGTTTTTCTCTTTAGAAGCATGACATTGAAGAGATGATCAAATCATTGTAAAGACTCACAAGAAAGAAGCTTGAAAAAACAGGAATATCACACTTAACTCGTCATCGTCGGTGATTTCGCAAACCTTGTTGTTCAGCGGATAACGAAATGATAAGCGTACCCTCGTAACATCTAAATTGAATTTTTGACCCACATAATCTCTTAAAGTATCATCACTAATCGTTTTTGGCAACAAAACGTTTCTATTTTCGTCTTCTCTAACAAGACATAACGAAAATTTTCCTCTTGAATTGCTCATATTTAATTACAAACGTGGAAGAGTAACTGGCTATATTTCTTAATTTATAGAGAAAAATATACCAAATGGATAAGAAAATTTCAACGAAATCTCAAATGGATAAGTAATCGTATCTAAATATCTTAACGTAATCCGATTTTTTTTGGATTGTAGTACATTTGGCGCGCAAAATACATCCATTGCGCACCAAAGACGACGTGTCAGGCTACTATATGTTTGTAAACTAAATATGGTGCTCAAACTCTCTTTTATATATCACCTTCAAAATTTGGTACGCAAAATGCGCACTAGAAATGACGTGTCTAAATCTTATTGGTTTATAAATTAAATTGATGCTCCAACACTCTTTTTTTAGGATTTGGTGCGTAAGGTTGTACTTTGGTGCGCAAAATGTGTTTGGTGCGCACCAAAATGGCCAAAATCTAAAATACGGTTTAAATACATCATTTTAAAGAAACACACTAATAAATACGACCATTTATTTATTTTTAATATATAACGAAATACACATTAACTAGAAGGTGGGTAGTATAATAATTTAAATGCACAAACGCTAATTCATATGTCAAATGCTTCTTGAATGAGCATTTTATAAAAGAGCATTTTGACCAAAGTAAAATCGCTTTATGCTTAATGCCGGACAAGCTTGATGCACACCGCTAATCGTTACTTGCTAGTTTCTTTCAAATGCTTCTAAATAATATTTACCAAATATAACACCAAAGTTTCTGAATCTCTTCATCACTTTTCTCCTATGTGACCATTAACAAATGTGTACGTAACGAGTGATCAATATAACTATCATCAAAAAGTCAAACAGTTTGAATTTCAAAAGTGGAGAGGCCATGGCGATTTCAAAAGATTCTCTTCATTTGATCGATCTTCTTTAGCCTGTTTGATTATCATTCATCAAATAACGCTCGATTTAAGTGATCTAATCTTGATTAATGCTCCCTTAATTCATAGATCAGATTCGACGTATTTTTTAGGGTTAGGGTTTCGGATTTTTCGATCCTCTAATTCTGATTGAATATCATTCATTTGATTTTTGAGTTTTTAGGGTTGGTTCTTTTTGATCGGGTCCTTAATTGTTCTTTATTTGATTCGACATAATCATTAGGTTTTTGGGTGTTCGATTACTGTTCCATTGGTTTCAAGATAATTTTCCTTTTTTCTTATGGCGGCTCGGGCTCGCAGTAACGTCGACCACACACGGTTGATCTCCAAATCTATTTTTGTTACGAATTTCCCGGACAACACTACATCTAAAGATCTATGGGAGGTGTGTAAAGGTTATGGGACTGTTGTTGATGTTTTCATTCCTGATCGCAAATCGAAAGCGGGGAAAAGGTTTGCGTTTGTTCGATTTATTAAGGTTGATAATGTTGATCGACTTGTGGGTAACCTGTGCACTTTATGGATTGGCCGCATGCATTTACACGCAAATGTTGCTCGGTTTGATCGTCCTCCAATCCACTCCTCTCGGCCAAATATTTCAACTAGACCTGCTGCTAATGGGGCTTCTTCATTTGCTTCGATTTTAAAAGGTAACCCTAATAACTTTAATCATATAGGCTCGTCTCCTGCCATGGTCTTGGATGATGAATGTGTGGTGGAATGTGACCTTGATAATTTTGTTATGGGGGAAGTCAAGAATTTTTCTTCAATTAATAACTTACGCGTTCTTTTATCGAATGAGGGTTTCCAGCATGTGAGGCTTGCATATTTGGGTGGCCTATGGGTTATGATTGAGCTGACATCGGTCCAGACCAAAATGAGATTTATGAAACATGTTGGTGTTGCGTCTTGGTTTAGTCAATTATGTAAGGCCCAGCCGGATTTTGTATCTAGGGAGCGGATTGTTTGGATTGATATAGAGGGAGTCCCTCTACACGCCTGGTCGCGACCTACTTTCTCTAAGATTGGGTCCCGTTGGGGTGAGGTGATAGAACTTGAAGATAACAAGGAGGATTGTTTTGCTCGTAAACGTATCTGTATTAAGACAAAACTTGAGGACAATATTCTTGAGAAATTCAAGATTATTGTTCGAGGCAAAATTTTTGTTATAAGAGCTAAGGAGTTATTCGTCTGGTCTCCGACGTTTAATGATAATAAGGAAGTTGATGATTATTCTGAGGACGATTCTGTTAACGGTGCTGAAGAGATAAATGGTGACATTAGTAAGCAGATGAATTTGGACGACGAAACTGATATTGAAGGTGTGTCTGATACAGTTTTTGATGATAAGGCTGATTCTTTGGGGCATAAACATACTCAGAATTTGTCACCCAACGAGAAGGAGAATTCTAGCGATCCATTTAACCTTTACAATCTTCTTAATAAACATGACAAAGGCGAGGCAAATTCTGGTTTGGATTCAAGTATTCCTTTCCCACCTGGATTTACACCTGAGAGAGAATTCCAACATGTTGATGCACAGGAGGTTCAAGGTATGGAAAATTCTTTGTCTAAACGTCGCTCGGAAGGTCTCAGTTCTCGCGTTTTGGAGGATGCTCAACCCCTTAATGAACATGCTTCCCCTAGTATCGATTCCAAAAAAAAGCAGGTGGCTCGATATTGGAGGTTATAGACGATATGATTAAAGTTGGCCAATCTATGGGGTTCACTATGGAAGGATGTATGAATGACATGGAGAAAATTATTGGATCACAAGGAGCTCACGGTGGTTTCAAATGAATTGTTTATCTTTAAACGTTCAAGGCCTAGGATCCAAGGCTAAGAAAGATTGGATTAAGGAGTTAAACAATAAACACAAGGTGAATTTCCTTTCTGTTCAAGAAACCAAGTTGGATTGTATTTCTGATATGGATGTTAAAGTGTTATGGGGTAACTATAAGTTCGAGTATACTATTAGCGAAGCAGTTGGGAATTCTGGTGGTATTTTATGTGTATGGGATCCAAGTGTTTTCCGTAAAGAGCATCATGTTGTCTCGGACAATTTTGTTGCTTTATATGGGTCATGGGTTTCTAATCAGGCGAAGTTACTTGTGGTGTCTATATATGCCCCTCAGTCTATCACTAGCAAGCGTTCGCTATGGAGCTACATTTCGTCCCTTATCAGCCGTTGGGATGGTCATTGTATGGTTATGGGCGATTTTAATGAAGTTAGATGCATGGAGGATCGTTTGGGTTCAGTGTACAATGCGCAAGGTGCTAATGAATTTAATAGTTTTATATCAAACTCGGGGCTCGTTGAAATCCAATTGGAAGGGTACTCTTTTACTTGGTCTCTTCAGTCGGCTAAGAAATTCCAATTTGAAGGAGTACAACTTCTTAACCTTGGCTCTTCAGCTCCGGCTAAAAGATGAGTAAATTAGAATTGTTTTTTTGTTTCGGATGTTTAACCTCTTCTTATTCCCTTATCTTTGAGGTATTTGCCTGATAGGCACCTCTCGGATCATAGGACCAAATCTTACCTGTTCGGGAAGTGGTCACTGATTATGGCCTTCCCCTTTCCGGTTTAAACCACTCTTGGTTTTAGTTTGATATAGGCTTCTATCAAATGGATGTTGAATTGAATAATATATCTTGGATGATAAAAATAAGAGGTTCGCTTCAAGAAGAAAATTACAAATCCTGAAAAATGAATTTACGTTCATAGGTGTCAATATTGCAAAAGAATCAATCGGTCGTCTTGTGGAGCTTCGTTCCAAGCCCCTGTGTCATATTGACAAAAGTTATTGATCAATGGGGGCGTAAATGATGAAATTCTTCTGACGCGGTTAGAATTATTAAAAAAAATACATGATATTAAGTCTTCCGCCGCGCGTGACTATATGCAAAAGGCTATAGATTACAGTGGCTATGAGGGCGCTGAAAACTCAATTTTTTATTCATGGAATCAATAAATCGTAAAACGAGTGAATTTTGGCTATTAAAGGTGTTATGTTGATGGCGAATGGGTGGATGGATCCCTGTCGAGTCAAAGAAATAATTTCGTTTGCATTTTGCTAATCAGGTTTCGAGCCCACGCTAGCCAACAGATGTAAACTAACTTATACCTTCCCTAATCATATTGTCTTCTGACCAGTTAGACATGGTTTGAGAGTCCTGATCTCCAAGATGAAGTCGTAAATTCAGTGTGGGGGCTGTGGATAGAATAAATCTTCCTGGACCAACGGGTTCACTTTTTGAGTTTTTATTCAAAAGATCTTTGAGCACTTTAGGATCAGCATTTTTATGCTAGCTGTGGAAATGTTTTTTTCGATCAAGTCCATTTTTCTATAGGATAGCAACTCCTCTTTCATTGCTCTCATACCGAAAACCATGATCCTAAGTTCGTAAAGATTATCGTCCAATTAGCTTTGAACGGGAGTCTATACAAGGTTGTCACAAAATATTGCCATCACTTCGTGCGATCATCTCTTACTGGTCTTATATTGATGTTCAAACGCGTTTCTACCTAATAGGCAAATTCTTGATTGCCCGTTTATCATAACTAAATATACTTTTCTTGGTGCAAGCATAAAAACAACAAGGCCATGGTGTTTAAAGTTGATTTTGCCAGGCTTATGATTCCGATAAGGTGGGATTTTAAGAAGATGTGCTTAGAGCATTGGTTTCGGTCTAAATTTGCATCGAGGATTCGGGTTGTTAACACTCTGGTATGGCTTCGGTCCTCCTTAATGGTAGTCCAACGTCCGAATTCCAATTTCATTGTGGGTTGAAGCAAGAGATCCTTTGGCCCCATAACCTTTTTTATCTAATATGGATCCCTCTTCATCTTTCCGTTATCTAGGGCCATCGGAAGGCTGGGTATTTTTAGGTGCATCCAAAATTGGTTCGTCTCTTAATATTTTCACCATCTTTTTTAATCGGATGATGCTGTTCCTTTAATGGAGAGTGGTCTATTGCTAAACTATCTTGTTACTATCTCACATTCTTCATTGTTTTTCTTTGTTGCCCTGGCCTCTCTATCATTTCTTAAAGAAAAGTCACCCTTCTGAGTCGGGATTCGAAGTGAGGATATTAATGCTTGTAGCATTATATTAATGGTTTATCGATACTATGAAAAAACCCCTATTTAAATACATAGGGGATGGTTGGAGGTAATAGCTTGACTCTTTCATTCAGGCATGGGAAACGATACGATTGGTAAACTATAAGGAGGCTCGTCTATCTAAATGGAAACAATAAAAAACTTTATCTGTTGGAGGAAGGCTTACTCTTTTAAAGTCGTTCTTGGGTCGACCTCCTATTTATAATATGTCCATCTATAAGTTCCTAAGCTCGGTTGTTTACCAACGATGGTGTCCCATACTTAGAAATTTTTTCAATGTTGTTCAATGCGACGGGAGGAAAAAATGTGTGGATCAAATTGGGACCAAGGTTCTTGCGTCCAAGAAGTATGGAGGTTTAGGGTGTCTGCAATTTTTATGCTTTAAATAGGGCCCTCCTTATCAAATTGGTTTGGAGATTCATATCACATGGATAGATTCATGTGGGTCGTCTCATCAAGTACTATGCATGCCCACATTAAATAAATTATCTCCCGTTCGTTACTCGAGACTTGGAAATCCATAATTATTCAGGGAGGAGCATATGCATAAAGATCGTGGTGTGGACCTGAAATATCTCACAGTTATATTTGTTGTGGTAAGGGATTTTGAACGCACGCAATTTTGGAATGAAGATGAGATTGGTGACACTCAACTCGTGTAATGTTTCGCACGAATTTATCTTTGAGATTAATCAAGATTGTACGGTGGCAGATAAACTTGCAAATTCTCGGTTACCTTTCTTTTCGTCGTTCTGTTAGAGGAGGGGTTGAATCTTCTTCTCTCAAGTTAGCTCTTCTTTAAACATATATTTTGAAGGGACAATGTTGTCTAATATGGAGGAATAGACGGGTGTGGATTAAATGGGGAAGGTTGTTTTCTTCGGGTCAAAGATGTTCGCATTCTTTCCTGAAATTGTTTCTTTGCCGAAAGCCCCTACTGCTAACGTTGGTTAAATAAGTTCCAATAAAAAAAATGTTTTGCTTGGGAAGGTTTATCCTGATCGGTTGGCCTACTCGATCCAAATTTACAACATCGTGGTGTCCTAGTTTCTGATCTTTTATGTCCGCTTTGCTCCTCTGCCAGAAGATTCCCACGCACGTTGTTTCTTTCAAGTTGCAGATTGGCTACTGATATCCACAGGTCGTTAGCCGCTGGTGAATCAATCATGGACGCCCTTGTTTCAGATGCTGATTGTCGTTATTGGTTCAATTCCATCAAGATTAATCTCTATAAGTTAAAGATTTGCTGAAGGAGTTCATTAATATAACGTGGTGGAGCGTATGGATGTTTCATAATCAGTTGCTCTTCTCGTCGAAAGCCCCATCTAAAGAGGTTATTATTTTGACGTTATGTTTCGCCACTTTCACTATGGTGCCTTCTAGATGATACATGTACTTTATAGTTGGGATAGTTTGGTTGCAACTATCCCCTATTTGAACTCATTGTAATTCTTTTTCATCTTCTATGCTATTAAATTATAAAATAGTTGGCCGGTTCAAAAAAAAAAGATAACTATTTTGGTAAACATGAATATTTGATTCCATATGGGCAAAGTGGCTCGACTTCATGAAAGGCACATACTTTCTTGAATTACGCGTACGATTACCGGTCTAAGGTCTCGCTTGTGTTTCTACATGTGGGTATTGTAGTAAATGAAATGTTTGTTTTTGTGTTACTTGATGAATAGTGCAGCTTGCCCCAGTAAAAAAAAAACCTAAACCACTATAACAGTTCGTAATGAACACGAAAAAATCAACGAACCGATACACCGTCAAACCAAACCGATAAATGGACCTGCCCTGCCCGTAAATCACCGAAAAACCGGGAATGTTTTTTTTATTAGACATCCCAAGATATTATTAAACGGAAGATATCGAGATTAAAGACATACAAAATAATGTTAAACGGAAATAGACGAGATGAAAAGCGATTCTTAATAAAATAAAAAATAATTAATTCGGAATAAATGTTTAAGGGATTCGACCCAACAATTGCGGGACTCCTTCCATATACAAGAGGGAAACCGAAATATTTCGTGAAACTTTTGTTAAATATTGAATTATATATAGGGATGATATATTCGTCCTTAAGTAATTTCTAATTTTTTTATAAGTGACAAAAAAAGGGTTCTTAAAAAATTTCAAAAAAAAAGAGTAAAATTGCAATTTTTGGTCCCTGAGGTCTGGCCAAATTGAGCAGGTTTGGGTAACCGTTAACTTTTGTGGAATAACAGTGATTGACATCTATTTTTCAATTTCTGGTTGCAGGTTTGGTCTTTTTGTGTTGCATTTTTGGTCCCTGTGGTTTGGCCAAATTGCAGGTTTGGTCCCGGCCCGGGGACCAAATTTGCAACGGAAACTTGAAAATAGAGACCATCACTGCAATTTCGAAAGTTAGGGTCCCAAACCTGCAATTTGGCCATACCACAGGGACCAAAAATGCAATTAACTCTAAATATAATTTAATTCGGATAGATGTTTAGGGACGACTATGTCGTCCTTAATATGTGCGGGATGACTCAAAATAATAGTTATGTGTTTATATACAGTGGCGGAACCAGGAAATTAACTTGTGGGGGGCAAAAAAATTTTTTTGGCAACAACAACAAAATGCGGCAAACGCAACTAAGATCGAAATGATAAATCGAGTATTATTACTTAGAGATGAATGATTTATAAGGTCTTAGAGCATTGAATGTTGGGTTTTGATGTGTGAGTGGAGGGCAATTTGAGTTTTGGGTGGGGGCATTTTAAAAAATTGGTCAAAATTGAAGAAAAAATACACTAAAATTTTATCTCGTTGGTCTAGCCATGGAGGGCACCGCCCCCCATATCTTGGGCATGCATCAGAACCTGTTTATATAAGTGACAAAAATATAGTGATGGTCATTTCGACTCTAAAAAACGATCCTAAGAAACGAACCAAACACCCCTTCATTTTATAAAACTTTATCCATTGATTCAAAAAATAAGCATTTAGGTATGTATGTTTTGATAGTCGATGTATAATCATTTTAATGTGTTTTTGGCATGAATCAACAATGTATAAAATTTTGTTTTGAAATTTAAAAAAAAATTCGAAAAAATATATATATTTTTATAAATTTTCGAACCAAAAAAAAAATTTGTGACTCAATCCTATTGAAAACTTTGAATTCCTATGACTACGGGAATTATTATAGTTATGGATTTCCTAGTTCTAATCACAAAATTATAAATAAAAATTGTGAGAAATACCCAATTTTGATTAAGAACCAAATTTGATGAAATTGAAAAAGATAAGTATAGAAAATCTTACAATAGAGGTTGTTAATCTTGTTGTTGGTGTTTGCCCCTTGCAAATTTTGATTGATTTTGTGTTTAGGGATTGGATTTTGTGGTTTTGGTGATGGTGTTTTCGTCACACAGTAGCAGGGAAAGAAGAAAAAAAATAAAAGTGGAGTGTTTGGTAATTAATTTTGCAAAAGGAAGGGTTGTTTGGCGTTTTAAATAGGTCGGTTCCCTTAAAGATAAGGGGGTCGCCCACATTAACACGGCCGGTCCCCTAAAATATAAGGGGGCCGTCTATCTGGAATTTTTTTTTGATTTTGACTAGTTTTATAAATAAACAATTATCAAAATACGTCGGGAGCTACTAGTAATATTATTTTAGATAATCTAGTTTTCGAAAGAATGAAGTTGAAGACGGGCGAAAAATACCTGACACTTTTAATTAACTTTTCGTTAAGTTAAGTAAACTTAAATAATTTTCAATGAAATAATTAAGTTGTCAAGATTTTCGGATCGAGAGATGGTTTAGAGATGATTGACAAAATTTAATCTCATCTTTAATTCAACCTTTACGTTAATTAAAAAACTTCAAAATTACCTCCCTCGGATAGAAAATAATAAGATGTCAACCCCGAGAGAAGATTTAGACGAGGGCTTATTGCACGTTTTCAATCAACTTCTTGTCAATTGAATAAATTAATTACTTCGGATGAAATAATTAACTGTCACGATTTGGAGTATTTAAGAGATGATAAATATGTGACGATAGAATAATATAATGGAGTTAAAGCTTGATGAGAGGATTTCGATAGACGTAGATGATTGTAGACGTGTAGACGAGGCGTACGTCGTAGTCGAAGGGAGTTTGTTTCATCCATAGTATTTTGATATCATGCCTTTCCGGCGTAAGATGTAAAACTAATCCTACTTTTATGTTAATAATTACCCACTAACTCACTTTTCTTCATCTACGTGAGTTCGCTACTAGTGGACATAGAAGATTTCCATTTTATAGAGGTATGTAGAGAATCCTAATTCAACTACGTGAGAGATGAGGTCATAATGAACAAATTCTCTTAATTTTAAAAGACCAACAGATGGTATTTCTAGTGACTACACTATTTCCACAAG
Organism: Tanacetum coccineum; assembly: GCA_026074375.1. Classification (NCBI taxonomy): domain Eukaryota; kingdom Viridiplantae; phylum Streptophyta; class Magnoliopsida; order Asterales; family Asteraceae; genus Tanacetum; species Tanacetum coccineum. Next base: position 14,512 of record BQNB010028440.1, read on the forward strand.
CATAAATTATATTCTATTAACTATAACTTATTTGTTTAGCATATACTACATGTAGTATAATGATATATAGTCATTTAACATTTAACACAAATAATAATCTAAATTCTAAGAATTTTGAAAAATACATACATTTTGCCTACAATGATTATTCTTCAACAACTTTCAAGCTGAGCAAGCTTTGAAAGAGAAACTTTTGGTAAACCCGTCATAAGATTTTAAGAATGTATTCACTCGTCGGATTCCAAAGAGTGTTCATAAATAACTCAACCTAAGTGTTGTAACGACTCAACCATTTGGTCCCCAATGTCTCATGGGTCCAAAATTGTTAGTCCCGAACATATTTTGCATAGATTGCATTTGATTCGGATACATATAGGGTGGATACATTCCCCATAGAGTAAAGTTTGGTTGTTGTGAGTAATTTCACATTGAATGATTAGTGTTAGAGTAATTTTGTCTACCTTGATCTCTCATAGGTTGTGGTGTTTTAGATCGAGGATGAGAGTTATTAGTTATTTTTGGAGGAGGAGTTTTAGATCTTATTTTGGGCTTAGTAAACCCGACTTCGGGTTTTAAGGAAGGTTTATAAAAATGTTTTACTTTGTCGTCGTTTGCAATGGGTATTTTATTATTGTTTGTAAGTATATATTTAGGTTTTGGGCTTGAGTTTGATTCTATTAGTTTTTTCCTTAATAGACTTAGGTTCAACCTCTTGTGATTTTACAAAATTTATATGTTTAGTCTCACTAGTTGATCCTTTGATAAAATTAAATCTTAGACCAGATTTATCTCCGGATGGTTTTTGCAGATTTAATATTTTCTTAAGTGAGTGAATACTATCATTAAATTGATTAAGCTTAGAAATTTCTTCCTTAAGCTTTTCATTTTCAAACCTAAAGTCTTGACATATTTTACATTCATCATTAGCCTCCTTACTCTTTTCTAATCTAGAAAATTTATTTTTTAGTTCTAGTACTTCATTTTCTAATTGATTTTTAATTTGTTTTAGTGATTTATTTTTAGCCATGACTTTTAGACCTACCTTGCACAATCTATTATATTCACTATCTAAGTCTTTTTCATCCAACGATGATAAGTCATCACTAAAAAATTCGGTTTCGGAAAGTACCTCATTAGATGCTTTAGCTATAAGAAAATTTTCGTCCTTAGTCTTTTCTTCTTCATCTTCATCGCTATCACTCCATGCTCCTCCGGTGAAGGCTCTTTGATTATAGTTTCTTGATAGTTTTGGACATTCTCCAATGAGATGATTTGGATCTCCACATTTAAAGTATTTCCTTTCGCTTTTGCCATTTTTGTCATCTTTATTTCTTTGGGATGTCTTTCTTTCATCGTGTGGTTGTCTTACGAATCTTCCTCGTATTTTGAAAAATTTCTTGAAGTCTCTCATGGCCATGGCGTATTCTTCGTTTTCACTATCGGAAGTCAAACTATCTTCATCACTTGATTCCTTTTTAGCCTTCAAGGCAAGAGATCTATTTTGTTCTCTTTTGCCTTTGACCATTTCAGAATCTTTCTATCACTTCATAAACTTTCAAGTTTCTAATAAGTTCGTCAAGTGATAGAGATGTTAAATCCTTTGATTCTTCAATAGCCGTAATCTTTGCACGCCATTTAGGATGAAGTGCCCTAAGAAATTTCCTAACATAATTCTTGCTAGAAAAACCTTCATCAAGTGCTTTTAGACTAGTAATAATAGTGTTAAATCTAGCAAAAGCATTATCTATCGACTCCTCTTTCGGAATCATAAATTGTTCATATTGTTGAACAAGAAGATCTATTTTATTTTCTTTGACTTGACTATTACCTTGGTGAGTAATTAATAAAGTATCCCAAATTTCTTTTGCGGTTTGACACATAGAAATTCTTTCATATTCTTTACGTGGTAGAGCATTATAAATTACCATTTTAGCTTCATTATTTTTAGCAAGTTTCTTTTTAAGATCATCATTTTGTTTATCAAATGGTACAATTTCATCATTTTTAGTTTTGGGATTATTTTGAATGGGAGGAAAATCACCATGGGTAATAATATGCCAAAGATCTGGATCTTTTGATTTCACATAAGTTTCGAATCTATTTTTCCAATAAATAAATCCATCACTTTCAAATAGTGGTGGTCTTTGCATAGATTGCCCTTTTAAATATTTTTTCGATTCCATAGATCGATTCAAGTTTTAAAATACAGTTTATTTTAAAAATCTTGTTTGACGTGGCTTCTGATACCAATTGTGGAAATCTAGAAGGAGGATTGAATAATTTACCGCTTTTTAATTTGATGTATAGTTTGTTTATAAAAACTTAGATTCGACTTTATGTGATCTCAATATGTGCACAATATGAACAATACAAGTAAGTAAATTGATATCGTATAAATACGTACTAGCCGTATGTATATAATATTAAGTATCCCGTTAGAAATAAGAAACACTTTAGAAAAAAAGTAATAATTAATTCTTCCGGAGTCGTATCCCAACGAGAATTGAATTTGAAATTTACGAAAATGCTTCCAATTAAATGCTTGAATATCTTTTAATTTTTGGTTTTTAATAAAACTAATGAAATCGATAAACTAGATTATACTAAATAACAAGCAAGCTAATAAGATGAAGAATATATAAAGAAAAATATGATTGTCAAGTAAAAGTGAATAGATTCTTAAGTGTGAAGTTTTAGATCTTAATGACGAATTAATATCCGTCTAATAATCGTTTCCTCAAAACGTTGGCTTAATATTAAAAACAACTTTTTATCAAGATATTAATTACTATTTTGATGCCTACTTAATCTTATAGCTTTTGCCCGTTCGACATAATAAAACACTAAACTAAATAACTTTTGCAAATTATTAATCACTAATCTCTTATTAAATTCCACACTTAATTCACTATTCACCAACTTACTTAACAAGCATATAAAAATCTACTCGCTAAACATGGCAACTAAGCTAACAATAATAAGCATAACAATAATAACGATCATATTAAGCTAAATAAACTAAAACTACTAATTATTAAAAAAAGGGAAAAGAAAGTAGAACCCGAATGACGAAACCAATACGAATGTAACCACCCGATTATATAAACTAGACTAAATACTAAGTTTGTTTCTTATTTAGACTTTATTCACTTAATAGATTATAAAGTATTTAAACTTTATTCTCTTTTAAGCTAGTAAAATCCAACTAAGCTATAAACTTAGACAATAAGCTAGCTTATACAACCCGTAAGCTCCACGCCTCATGAGAAGCACCGTTTTCATCAAACAAGACAACAAAAGGGTTAAGACATAATAAGCAAAGTTAAGTCAAACCGAGACATAACCTTCTAAATCGACTCTATTATATCGAAACCTAAACAAGTAAATAAGCAATTCTAAACTTAAACCAAATACAAACTAGATCTATTTGAAAACTAAATTGAATAAGCTAGATCTAAAAATAAAACATGAAATAAGCTAATAAGCTATCAAAGCTATTCGAATAAGCTAATAAATAGCTTATTTGAATACTACACAATTATGAATAAGCTATAATAAGCTAGATCTATACTCTTAAAAATCTCTTAATCAAATAAGCAAGTAGAATAGCTTATTCGAGACAAATAAGCTAGGAGATAAAGAGGATAAGCAAAATTGAAATAGCCAAGTTAACAAGCCGAAAAAGACTAAACCAAAATCTAAAATAAGCTAACCAAACTACCCTTTAAATTATGAAACTAAGGCTATACTAAATCCAAACCCAATAAGCTGCAAACACCTATCGAAACCATAAGCAGATCAACCATAATAAGATAAAACAGAACCAAAAATAAGCTAATAACCGCAAATCATATTAGAACTAAATCTACTTTATACCACGAAACAAGCTAATAAAAGGGGAAACAAAAATCAAAATCATAAGAATCTGATAAGCAACATACGGATAAGCTTAATCCCGATTAATCCGAATAGAATAAAATCAATAAGCATAAACTCGAATAAGCACACAACTAATCAAAACAAATCCGAATCCAAACTACCTGTAAAAATCATCATCAAAACCTTTGATTCGTCAAACAACAAACCAGAATCAAAACTGGAAATCCATTACATCCGAATTTAAATGAAATAAGAGAGATTTAATCCTAATCTACTCCTACATCTACTGCTAACCTAAGTCTAAAATTACATGCGAATGAAAAATACTAAAAGGAAAGAAAACAGAATGATCCGAGATCTGCTACCATTCTATGCTACCCTACTCTAAAAAATTAATAATAAACCAAATATAATAAAAAGTGTAGATATGATGGGATCCCCCTATCTGCTGCTCAATCTTTTTTTTATAACTTGCGTCCAACAGATACCAAACTTGGGCTTTCAATATTCCTAGGCTTCAGATTATGCTTGGGCTTTAGTTACTGGGCTGGGGATTTTACTTCCAACTGGTGGGCCGAGTCCATTAGATATGGCTATGGGCTGAGTTGTACTTCAAGTAGCTGGGCCTGCATTTGGGCTAGGTACATTTTACTTCAAATCTGGAAATTATTAATAATAATAATGGGTCGGTCCGACCCATATAAATGGTGTCGGGCCAGCCCAATAAAAGATAAAAGCACCGTCGGACTCGAAATCTCGTGCTCTTTCCAATGGCATGCTTGGGAAATATTAACGACTTCGTCTTGATCTCGAAAAATGCGTAAATGTCTTCAAATCTTAACTGAAAGTCTTTGTTTTTTTGCTTCATTTTCAATCATTTGTACCTGCAAGACATAAAAACACAAAACCAAACATATTTGCAATAATATTAAGCATATTTCATGTTTTTAGTCCAATTATAGTGTTTTCCGGGTTATAAATGATGTGTGTTTTATCACACATCAAATTCCTCCACACTAAACCATTGTTGGTCCCACACGTAATGTTTATACTACACGCCCGAAAAGAAATAATTTTATCCTCGCTTAACTAATAACCCCTTCACAATTAAACAAGAATAGAAAAGGTCCATTAAGAAGGTTCAAAAATTATTTATTTCGAAAGCGCCCCCATTTTAACCAATTAATCAATAATAGATAAAAACTAAGATAAAATTTATTAAAATTATTTAAAAGGATTTAAGAACGGGAGTTCGTCATCCTTGATTTTTCACAATTCCCATACTAAGCTTAAAACAAAATCACAGTTAAATATAAGAATATATGCTAACACTACTCATAAATGCTAATTGTGTAAGCATAACTACTTTTCACTCCCTTATTCCTAAATCATCTAAGGATTTTATTTTTATTTTTAATGACAAATAAATTATGTCCTTATTAATATAAAGGTGCCCTGGTTTAGACCATAATTAGTTTGAAATCCTTTCTTAAAGAGACGATATGGTAAGAATAAGGTCCACATTAAGGTTCTAATTTCGCATGATTTAGGGGTTATCTTTTTTATTTCATCCGAAACAACTCAACTACGAGTCAAGAGACGGAGGCTTTATTTAGATAACCTCGGAGTCAAAATTTGGCTTTATTATTATTATTAATGCAACATTATTATCCCTCGGTCCTTTAAACAACTGACACATTGGGTGTCCTAACCAACATAGCCAATAGTCTTATTTTGACTTTGGGTATTCCCTCGACCTTTTTGAAGACTGACACATCGGGCGTCCTAACCGACAGAGCCAGTAAACTTTTATCAGTCTCTGATTATTATTATTATTATTATTATTACTTCCACCCTTTAAACGACTGCAACATCGGGCGTCCTAACCGACAAGAAACAGTGGTCTTATTTCGGCCTCAGTTTATTACATTATTATTATTATTATTATTATTATTTCCACCCTTAAACGACAGTAACATTGGGCGGTCCTAACCGAAATAACATCGTTCTTAATTTCGCTTCAGATTTATTATATTATTATTATTATTATTATTATTATTATAGCCAAATTTCGAGTCTTGTGGTCTTTTAACTACCTAGACAACGGGAGCGAACCGTCAGGAATCGGTAGCCTATTTCCCCACAACACTGATAGAACCTCGATGTGTACCTTACGTTCACCAGAAGGAATCTCTACGAAGGGATTTAAACTAAGAATCGCAAAAACCAAAGTAACTTTATTTATTTATTATCAATTTTATATTTTATTAAGCTGGTGGGAGCAAAAAGCCACAATTAACCTCTATGAGCCCTAAAGAGATCCAACTACTCCACGCTTAGCATCTAACTAATATTTAACTCTATCATATTTCGTTCTTTGCAAAATTTTAAAGTTAAGCAAATGCTTATTCTAGAAAGCTAAGGGGAAAACTAGAGTGTAAAACTCGGTCAAGTCAAAATATCCCTAGTTCTACGGGCCTACTTATTCACATATCTAACAATAACTAAGAGATATTTATTTTTATATTTTTTTATAGCAAATAAAGCAAAAACTAAAGCCAAAACGGGGTTGCAATTGTTTGATTTCAATACTGATGATATGGAATTATGGATAAACAAATTGAATATTGATGATGTGAATTTTGAAAATTTAATATCATAGCAGGGAGAAATATTCGGTGAAGTAGTTATGGGAGAAATGTGTCGGGTGTGTTTATGACATCAGTATATGACGTCATATATAGGAGTTATGAAATTCAAAAAGTTGTTCATTTATTATATATAAAGATATGATCAGGATTAAGAATTCCCAGGATATAAACATGAAGATGATCGGAGACCGCGTGATTGGAGGATTAAAAACAAGCACAAAGGTCTTCAAGATCATAGGGACTCCTACAAGCAAAAACAGATAACCACGAAACACAACATGGAGAGAAGCACTCCCCCACACTTAGGCAAAAAATACATCACACTTATTCAAAATAAAAATAAAAATAAAAATAAAGAAAATAAAATAGATAGATAGATAACACGGGTTGCCTCCTGAGAAGCGCTTGTTTTTTTTGAGTCTCTAGCTTGACTCTAGGGTTATTTCATTTTAGGTCCATGGTCAAATCCATCACCCGATGTGAGGTGAGGATGGTAAAAGTGATACATCACCTCCTTAGGTGAGTATGCAGCAGGACGGGGTGATGACATATGATGAAAACCTAAAGAAGGGGTTTCCATCACCCTCGTCATATTACCCGACCGTGTCAGGGAGAAGAAAGGATCAAATCTTTCCACTTCCCTTAAGCAAATCTGCTTAGGATCGGGAAGTGGTGTGACAAGTAAGGAGGGCTCTGTAGGTAACAATGATGGAGATACATCAGAAGATGAATCTTCATTAAGCAATTGTTCAAAATATAGAATGTCACCCTCTAAATCGTAATACCTATCATCAATTCCAATTGGAATTGAATCGTCTAGGCCGATCTCAGCGATGAGCTCCTCAAAAAGGTCACTAGTCTCAGATGATCTATACATCGAAACAGAATTACCTAAAGGATCATCAAACACTCTTGGGACTGTGACAGGGTCATCAACTAGTAAAGGTTCTAGTTCTTCTATTTCTCTAATAGGATTGAAGTCAATTTCCCTATCCCCCGTTAAGAGGGTGTCTAATTGCTCTCCTAAAAGTAAGTCGATATCTACAATAGCATCTCCCAAAACATTAGTACACGGTAAAGGCAGTGTGACTAGCAAAGTGGGCTCATCATTAACTGGAGTCAACTCAGGAGGGTCCAGACTACTAATGTCCTCAAACTCCTCATCAAAAGCGGGTTATCCTTACATAAGGTATAATCATCATTAAAGTCGAAGAGAGGGTTTGAGAAAGTCACATCATAAGATCTAGGTTTTGTATCATCACCTAAAGGTTCATCAGACATTCCTTTGGTCAAACTCGGATTTTTAAGTAAATGATTAAAAAGATACTTAACCAAATGCCTAGGCAAGCCAGCTACATCCTCGTTTTCCATCAAAAAGTCGACTACATATTCTCCTAGAGGCGAATTGATATCAAAAACTTCTTCCCTAACAGCAGAGGTGGGCAACGGTATAGTAACAGGCATATCACACTCTAAATCATCATAAACCGATGTCACCTCTGACTCCCTTGGGATTGGGACAAGATCATCAACACTAGACTTTATGAATTCATCATTTTCCCTTTCGAGAATAGTGCTAATAACCTCATCCCCCATTAAGAGGGTGTCTAAAGGTTCCTTGGTGAATGAATTGATCTCATTATCTCCCTCGTCACTCCTCTTAAGATCATATAAGTCAACGGGAGGATCTTGATTTGAATTTGTAAGGTTTAGCATCTTCTTAAGACAGTTCATTTCATTTTGAAAATCCATGATGACTTGTTTTTGAATTTTATTGAATTCGATCATTTGTGTAATCAATTCTCTTCGATTTAACTCACTTAGGGGGAGTGGCTGAGGGGGTGTGAACTGTGAAGGTTGGTCAAAACTGAAAGAGTCATGATTTTCATAAGGCTCATGCTCATAGAACACGTTACTTGTTTGATAATCAAACGCATAAGGGGGACCTCCATAATGCTCACAACAGTCGAACTGTTGTGAATTATCAATATGGTACTGTGGAGGTTGGTTAAAAGAAGGAAAGTCATAATTGTTACTAGGATTAGGCTCATAGACAAGTAGGTTCCTAATTTGACAATTTGAACTAAAGTGTGGACCTCCATAGACCTCACAACAGTCGAACTGTTGTGGCTGACTCGGAGAATAATATGGAGATTGGTCATTACTAAAGTTTTGATTGTTACACGGATCCTGCTCATAGACAAGCGGGGTCCGTATTTGACAATCAAATCCATAGTGAGGACTATCTCCACACAACTCACACGAGTATGTCTCGTATTGGTGCTGTGGAGGTTGGTTGAAGAAGTTGGGTGTTTCATTATAAGAATAAGGATTTGGGTCATAGACAAACTCATTTCCGGATCCTACACTGCTACAGCCAGGACAGTTTCTACCATTAAACGGACCTCCACACCACGAGCAACCGAAATGGTTATATGAAGACATGACGAAGAATTAAACGGATAAGAAGGTAAAGAAGATAAGAATTAAATGAAATAAGAGGATAAAAGAGAATATTTTTTTTAATTTTTTTATAAAGATGATTAAAATAAAAATAAAAATAAAAATATTTTTTGCATTTTTTAAATATTTATAAAAAGAAAAGGAAAAAATTAAAATTAAAGTAAATAAAAAGGAGAATATTTTTGGATTTTTATTTTTTAATAAGTACGAAAATAAACTTTCCGAAGAAAGAATCTTCAAGGCAATAACTTCAAACACCACGTGTAGATCGTACACCTTTCCCCGACAATGGCGCCATTTCGATATCGTATAAATACGTACTAGCCGTATGTATATAATATTAAGTATCCCGTTAGAAATAAAAATCACTTTACAAAAAAGTAATAATTAATTATTCCGGAGTCGTATCCCAACGAGAATTGAATTTGAAATTTACGAAAATGCTTCCAATTAAATGCTTGATAATATAATATAAGTAATCACGTCAGATGAAAATTACTTTAGGAAAAGTAATAGTTTATCCTCCGGATGTCGTGTCCCAACGAGAGATGAATTTGAAATTCACGAAAGCGTTTTGTTTGATGCTTGATTGCCAAATATTTTATATTTTTATTTTAAAACTAAAGATAGCGAAAAAAAACTAGATTAAAATAATTAACAAGCAAGCTAATAAGACGAAAGATATATAAAGAAAAATATGCTTGTCAAGTAAAAGTGTATAGATCCTTAAGCGTGAAATTTTAGATCTTAATGATGAACTAATTTCCGTTTAATAAATCGATTCCTTAAAACGTTGGCTTAATATTGAAAACGACTTTTTATCCAGAAATTTGTAGGAAACTAGAAGGGGGGTTGAATAGTTTACCGGTTAATTTGACCGTTTTAAAACTTTCCTTATAAAATGCTTTGATTCGAGTTGTATGTCAATCAATCAACAATATAAATCACAACTAAACTATCTAATGTAATGAACTAAGTAAACAATAACAATATAGAGAGATAGAGAAAGAAACGATCAAACCAAGACACCAAGATTTATAGTGGTTCGGCTACGAAGCACCTCTTCGTTCCTACTCCATTCCCCGAGTACTCCACTCGAGATTTCACTATGTCAACAAGCTCCCTTTAGGCGGAGAAAACCGTTTACACGTCGCTTACTTTCTTTTCTGACACTAAGCTAGATGTCGAGTCCTAATCTTAGCTAGAACCAATCTAAGACTTCACTAAGTCTTTACACACTCACAAGATATATACTCTTAGATTGACACACAATCCAAATCACAAATATACAATTTACACAATTGGATCTACACACAATCCAATTTACACAACAACACAAAGTTAATATAATAAAGACTTGTGATCTTGAGGAGGAAGAAGGAGATCACTTAATAACAATTCGTATGTAGAAGAATACGATTGTTCTTCTCTTGCACTTGATTAGAAGAAGAAGGGAGGAAGAAAGAATTAATCACTTGAAACAAGATCAAGGTATGTTAGTGATTAAGATATGTGTTTTAGAAAGAAAGAAAGAAGAGAGAAAAGTAGATCTGAGAAAATTCGTGGCAAGAGGTTCTGTTTTTCAGATGGGGTGGCCTAGTATTTATAGGAGACAAAAAGAGCCGTTGTGCTGGCGGCGGTCCCAAATATATTAGGGGGCCGCCGTAGACTACGCTCCTCTTTTTGTCTTTTTGTGGGGAAGGTGTTATCTGTTTTAGAACCTTCCATTTTGGGGGGAAAAATCTGATTTCAAATTTATTATTTTAATAATACATTTCTTTTATAAATAAATATTTTGTTTTTATATTTTTATAAAAACACTTTTGTAGAAATGTAAGGTTTAAGAAAAATATTTTCTTAATCACTAATCATGTTTAATGATTTGTTTATCCATACCTTAAGTGATTAATCTTAGAAATAGAATTTTACGGTTAGTAATTTATAAACATTTATTTTTATCGTAAACGTTTTTACATTTTGTTATTATCAAAACATCGAGAGGTCAAAAAATATAAATAACGTTTTTAGACATTATTTGTATTAACAATCTCCCTCTTTTTGATGATGACAAAATATAAACTCATTTAGTATAAAATTAGAGGTTTATAAATTACTAATGAGTTTAATTCCATTTCTCCCCCTTTTTGTCGAATCCAAAAAGGTTGATCATCGAATTGTAGTAGAGAGAAAGAAATCGACGATTAAAGACTCCCCCTTAATGTATGCTCCCCTTTGTTCGGGGCACCAAGGGATCAATCTTACGATAATTTGTTTGCTATAAAACAAGGTTAGAAGTATAAGTGCAAGCCAACATAGCATGACAAATATCTCAATATTATAATCCACACTTTTGGAAACTTATAAATAAAGTTCATTCAAATTCTAAGAAGAGCATATATAGCCATATAGGACAATATATGAAGATACATCATAAGATAATCATAACCTAACATAGCATAATTAGAGAATCCAATAAAATTAAACAAGTAGACGATTCCTGACTTCATAAGATGTGATACCCAAAAGGTAGTGAACATTTATTTGAGCAAATTAATCATTTGGGAGTGATTAATTAAAGAGTGAGAATGATGGAGATGGTGAATCATTGTGGTGATGGACTTGTGATTAAGGTATGAGACGGGTGACAAGGAATTGAATGAAATTAATTTTATTTCTTAATGAGTGGAAGTGGTTGGTGGTGTACCTACAACAATGACAAAAACTAGCATGACATCCCACTTGAGCATTAGTAGGAGGTAGAACCAATGGGTGTGGTGAAGAGGGTGGTGTAGGAGTTTGAGAATCGATGAGTGTGGAGATGGTGTGGAGTTGATTAATAATTCGATCTCTTTGTGGGTAGTTCATAGGTGGTGAGATAGAGTGAGGAGTGTTAGTTAGAGGTGGTGGTGGTGAGTCATTGTGACAAGTATGTGATGATTTTGGAAGAGGCGTCTTACGTTTCCATACTTGACGAACCGACATTTTTGGTTTTCTCGAAAAGTTTGGGTGATGATTTGAGCAAGACATTTGGGTGAAAGAAGAAGAGAATATGAGGAAGATGGTGATGATGAAGAAGATTGATGGTTTAAATAATGAAAAAGGTAAAAGGAAATGGCAAAGCATGGTGTTAGAGATGAAGATTGAAGAAATTGTGTGTTCAAAGAGGGAAGTTCCAGCAAGAGTCTAGGACTAGGGTGGTCAAAGATGCAGAAAAAGAGAAACATTCGAAAATTTTTGTTCCCTCCTGTGGGCGGTCCCATATCGTTGGGCGGTCCCGAAATGATAAGGGGGCCGCCTGATGAATTATGGGGCCGTTTTCTGGAGAGAGCAAATTTTTCCCAGTTTTCTCCCTCAGAAGTATCACATCTCATACTAGTCAAAAATCAAGTAATTCTAAAGTAACAATGCATCAATCATTAATCTTAAGCATGCAATTTTAATAAGTCTTAATAAAATTCACATAAGAACACAAATTGTCAACTAGCAAAGCATTTATAGGATGATAAAACTATTTTAAAGATCATCCTAACACTCGGAAGTCATCATTCATTGTTCTAGTTCTAATTATAAAAAGAAATATAATGTATTGGATAAGAGAGATAATAATAATAATAGTAATAGTTTCTTAGAAGTTATGCCAACATCTTTACTTCCTTTTTCCTCCCATCATGTTCTTGAGAGCTTGTCCAATTGACCTTAATCCGTCTCGGTGAGCATTTCGTTGTTGAGCTTGAAAAGTTATGGTTTCGGATAAAAGGGTGTTCAAGTCATGACTTTCATGAGAAGGGTTTTGACGGACTCGAGAAGCAACATTAGATGAAGGGGAAAATTGTTGAGAGGGAGAAGATGAATTGGAGTGAAATGATTCATCATCATTTTCGTCAACCATGTGATCAAGTGGAAGAAATGAGGAGGGATGATTTTGAGTGGTGGAGGAGGAGCTAGCATTTGACTCACGAGGTCTTTTCTTGCCTCGATCCGCTCGCGTCTTTCGCTCATAGTGAGGAGCGAGCGGATGCATGGCTCGATCATGTGAGAGATAATGATCAAATGCTAGCTCAGGAGAGACAGACACGACATGTTTGAATAACCTAGTCAAGAGCATTCCATAAGGTAAGAGTTCCTTAGGTTTGAATCGAGTCTTTTCATTCTTTTGAGAATGAAAAATGTTAGGTTATAAGGAGTGGATGTCTCAATGTAATAAAGCATGTGACAAAGACAAGCGGAGACATGATCCCTATATCTTCCTAGACAAATGACATTTTCACAAATAATCTCAACCCAAGGTTTCATATGAGTTTGAATCTCTCGGGTTGAAATTTTGTTTTCGCCAACGACAATGGTTTTCTTGTTTTTGGTAAGAGTCTCTTGACCTTGTCGTAGAACTTGGATAAGGGACTTAATGACTCTAGGAGATGGAGGTTTGGTTTTATAAAGACCTCTACTTGGAACACTTACTGACAAATGGTCAAGAGACCACATTTCGGTGGTAGAGGCTTGACCTTTGAATGATATTTTTAGAATTTGACCGAATTCCTCAAGAGTGAGGGAGAATGGCTTATTTTGAATGACAAAGTTAACAACAAATTGACCCTTAGGTTTATAGGTAAAAGTGAGTTGACAATAAAACTCAAGAACAAAATGAGGTATAATTTGTTCGTTAATGTCTAACAAACAATCAAAGCCGATTGACTCAAACTTAGCACGAATATGACTAATATTTTCAAAGTTTGGACTTACAACCCTTCCCTCATGAAAATATCATTTTTCAAGATTTTCCATTGTGTTCAGCAAAGGTTGACTAAACTCATTTGATATTAAGGGTATGTAGTTTCTTGTCTTTTGATGATCTAGACCGGTAGCTCGAGGCATTGTTACCTAGAAGATCATGAACAAGCCCATATATTAATCATTTATACTTGTTTTTATGTTTTATGTTAGTGCCTAGTGTGTGCCTATATGCAACAAATGTAGAGTAACGATTAACTCGATCTAAATATAAAATCCTAAGCGTTAACCCAAACGCTCCTTAATTTGATTTTTCTCATCCAAACAAGTCAAAAAATACATATGAATTATGTATCTCGAAATTTATTCATGAGATCAATATGCATGTGTTTGAAAACATTTTTAGGTTGTATTGACAATGTATAACAATAATTTTATTGTGTTCCTAACGTGAGTGATTTGAAAATAAAATTGGGGTTTTGGTTCAAAATCATTTTTTCATTTAATTTTACTAATGTATGCAAATCCTATGTCTACGGGAAGCATATTTGTTGTACATTGTATCCTAGTAGCATTGTATCCTAGTAGTCTTAATTGTACAATATTGAAAGAAAAATCAAAAATCCCCAATTTCAATTTTTGTGTTCATCATGAACCCTAGACTCAAATTGAAAGAAAATAGATGAAATGACTTACAATTGATGATCTTTGTGATGTTAGGATTGATTATTAGTGTTGATATGATCTTCAATTGATGTTTAATGGTTAGATTTGATTTTTGGTGGGTTTTTGTGCGTGTTCGTCAATGGCAGCAGATAAGGGAGTGTTTGTTTTTGTGTTTTGAAATTTTTTGTTTAAGTGTTCCATATTATGGTCTGCTGATGGCGGTCCTATATCTTCTGGCGGTCCCAAATATATTGGGGGGCCGCCTACATGGGGGCCGCCCTCAGTAAAGGGTTTTTGATTTGAGTTTTTAATGAAAATTAAACAAAGAGGAGTGACATTTTAATTTGCATTTCGCGAATTAAAAATGCTTAAAGTACTTCGGATGAAGTATTCAAGTTGTCACGACACGGAGTGGAACATGGACTAGAATCGAAACTAGAAGAAGGAGAAGTGGACACATAAGGTTTATGAAATGTGTTCCATCATTCCTAAACCAAGACGTAGATAGTTAAGCGATTCACATTTAAGGGTTTTAGTAAGGATGTCGACGATGTTGTTGACGGACGGCACTTTTTCGATTGAGATATGTCCTTTCTGGACATTATCGTGAAGAAAGTGGTGAAGTATTTTGATGTGTTTGGTATGAGAATGTTGCACCGGGTTTCTGCTAAGGTCAATCGTGCCTTTGTTGTCGCACATGATGGGAACGTCGTCGAGTCATACATTGTAGTCGATGAGAGCTTGTTTCATCCATAGTGCTTGTTGACATGCCTTTCCGGCGCTTACGTATTCGGCTAAAGTAGTGGATATAGCAAGAGCGGTTTGTTTATTCAAGAACTAAGATGTCAAACAAAATCCCATGAACGTACAAATACCGCTAGTGCTCTTTCGGTCCACATAATCTCCCGCATGATTAGAGTCGGCATATACTACTATTTCTATGCCGGTCCCCTTAGGATACCATAATCCTAAGTGCGTAGTGCCTTTAATGTATCGGAAGATACGTTTAACCGCTTCAAGGTGAGAGGTTTTGGGAGCCTCTTGAAAGCGGGCACAAAGGCAGACACTAAACATGATATCGGGCCTACTTGCCGTTAGGTATAACAAACTACCTATCATGCCTCGATACTTGGTACTATATACCGATCACACTCTATCATCTTTTTTGAGTTTTTAGTAAGAGGACATGAAGGGTTTTTTCATTGGGTTAGAATCTTCTAAGCAAATTTCTTAAGCATTTCTTTAATATACTTAGATTGATTAAAGAATATACCGTCCTCCATTTGTTTAATTTTGTATCTAAGGAAGAATTAAGTTCACCCATCATGCCATCTCCAACTCAATATTGCATATTTTGGAAGAATTCATACACATGTCCTTGACAAGTCAAACCGAATATAATGTTCCATCGACATATATTTGAACAATGAGGGAATTTGAACTTTCTCTTAGTAAAAAGATGTTATCTACCATTCCCATTTTAAATATTGGTATGTTTAATAAGAAAAGCTTTTAATCTTCAACCAAGCTTGGTGCCTTTTTAAGACCATATAAAGCGTTCTTTAATTTAATAAACATATCCGGTTTTGTTGGAAATCAAAGAATCCTAAGTTGTGGCCACGCATACCGCTTCATTTTATAAAACCATTCAGAATGCACTTTTTACATCCAATTAGGAATAATTTAAAATTTTAAGACGTAAGCATAGGCTAATAAAATCCTAATAGATCCAAGTCTAGCAACCGAGGCATAAGATGTCATCATAATCAATGCCTCTTGTTGTTGTAGCCTTGAGGCCTTCTTTGCCTTATTTCGAGAAACAATACCGTTCTCGTCTAACTTATTTCTAAACACCCACTTAGTTCCTATGATTGTCATATTCTTAGGTTGTGGAACTAACTCCCAAACATCGTTAGCAATGAATTGATTTAATTCTTCTTGCATAGACTATCCAACTTTCATCTCCTAAGGCTTCATTCACATTCTTAGGTTCTATAGTTGATATAAAACAGTAGAAGTTACTTTGGTTCTGGGCTTGTGATCTAAGGGTTCTTTGGTTAAGGTTTCCTATGACATTTTCTAAGGGATGGTTCCTAGATTCCTTAATATTGACTATATCGTCAATCTCTAAGGTTTCATCCTCAACAACATTTTCTAGGTTTTTCTTTTTGATTTCCCTAATGGCTTCTTCTTCATCTAAGTCATCATCCACCAAGGGTGATGTCTTAGAGGGTGGAGGAGTTTCATCGAATGTCACGTTGAGTGATTCTTCAATTTTCCTAGTGTGTTTATTAAGAATGATATAGGCTTTACTATTTTGCGAGTAACCTAAAAAGACACCTTCGTATGACTTTGGGTCAAACTTGGTAAGGTAGTCTTTGGTGTTTAAAATGAAGCACTTGCTTCCAAACACTCTAAAATAGTCAAGAGTAGGTTTCCTACCTCTCAAGATTTCATAAGGTGTTTTTCCTAGGATGGCTCTAATTAGGATTCGGTTGAGAATGTATGTTGAAGTATCTATGGCGTTACACCAAAACTTTTGTGGTAACGATTGCTCGTTCAACATGGTTCTACTCATTTCTTGAAGTGTCCTATTTTTCCTTTCAACCACGCCATTTGATTGAGGAGTGCGTGGAGCCGAGAAGTTATGAGTAATACCATTGGCATTACAAAACTCTCCAAATTGCACTTCATTATCAAATTCTCTACCGTGGTCGGTTCTTATTGACACTATTGTACATCCTAATTGGTTTTGGATTTTCTTACTAAATATTTTGAATTGATCGAAAGCTTTGGTTTTATCCTTAAGAAATCTAGTCCAAGTGTACCTAGAGTAGTCATCTACTATGACTAAGGTGTAGCGGTTTCCTCCGTAACTCCGTATGGCGGATGGACCAAAAAGATCCATGTGAATAAGTTCTAAGCATCTAGTCGTTGAGACTATGTTCTTAGCTTTGTGACTAACGTGAGCTTGTTTTCCAATTTTGCAAGCATCATAAAAATGTTGATCAAACTTAAGCTTAGGTAAGTTTCTAACTAATTCCTTAGAAGCTAACGATTGAATGAGACGCATATTAGCGTGACCTAATCTCCTATGCCACAATGTGGAGTTTTCATCAATCGTTGCAAGACATATTTTTTCTTTTGGCTTATTTTCTAATTTCATCACATACAAGCCTTTTTTTTCTAATACCTCTACCTTTGACTTTACTGTCCTTAGTGATTTCACTAGCATGTTCAGAAAAAGTTACTCTACATTTATTATCACATATTTTTCCTATACTTAGCAAGTTAAATCCTAAATTATCAACATGTTCTACATTATCTATTTTGAGAGAGTCATTAGAAATCGTACCTTTGCCAATGATGTTACCGCGAAGATTACTACCAAAAATGACGTTACCTCTATTGTATGCCTTGTAAGTGGAGAAGAGCTTTTGGTTGCCCGTCATGTGTTTGGAGCATCCACTATCTTTTATCCACTCATCGGCTCCAAGTCGACTCCAAGGCATATCTATTTATATAAGAAGGTAACTCAAACATTTGGTCCCCAATATCTCATGGGTCCAAAGTTGTTAGTGCCAAACATCCCTTGCATTTGATGCAATTGGATGTGAGAAAGGAAGACACATTTTCCATGGTATGTAACTTTGACGTGGAAAGTTGTTCCAACTTACGAGAAATCCATGAGGTTGGTTTTGTCGACCAACATGTCTTTTTGGTTGCGGTGTTTTAGGACGAGAATAATTATTATTGACTCTTCTAGGAGGTGAAGTTTTTGATCTAAAATTGGTTTTTGAAAATCCAACTCCGGGCTTTGTCAATGGTTTATAAAATTGTTTGACTTCATTGTCACTAGCCACAGGAATTTTGACTTTGTTTACAATTATGTGTTTTGGTCTAGGACCCAAAATAGATTTTTGAAAAGACACACTTTTCTCAGAACCAGGCGTTGCTGGTGGCGGTCCCATATTTATTTTGGGGGCCGCCTGAACATTAAGGGGGCCACCCATATTTATGGGACCTCCATCAGAAGACGTCTTTTTCTGAGCTTTTACAAATTTTATTTCCTTAGTTCCACTAGATGATGCTTCAAATGAATTAAACCCTAAACCTAATTTATCACCAGAGGGTTTTTGATTATTTAACATTTCATTCAAGCAATGTGTACTCTTTTCAAATTTGTTTAATCTAGTAGATTCTTCTTTGAGCTTTTCATTTTCAATTTTAAGTGTGTGACACTTTGCACAATCAATATCAACTCCCTTGTTTTTCTCGAGTGTGGACAATTTATCTTTTAATTCTCTAAGCTTTTAACCTTTTCTTCTTAGTGATTATCTTTAAACTCATTTTGCACAATTTATCATATTCATTGTCTAAGGCTAAATCATCAATTGATGAGTTTTCATCACTAAAGTAAGATGATTTAATAACATACCTCATTTGGTGCTTGAGCTACAAAGACATGTCTCATCGTGGTCTTTTTCATCAGCTCTCACACTATCCTCCAAGAACCTCCAACAAATGCTCTTTGGTTCTTGTCTCTCGGTGGCTTTGGACATTCTCCAAGAAGATGATTTGGATCTCCGCATCTAAAGCACTTCCTTTCACTTTTGCTGTTTTTGTCGTCTCGACTTCTTTGAAAGGTCTTTTTTTCGTTCCGAGGGTGTCTCACGAATCTACCTCTTCTCTTAAAGAACTTCTTGAAGTCTCTTACCGCCATGGCGTACTCTTCGTCTTCACTCCCAGAAGTTGAGCACTCTTCATCACTAGATTCTTTCTTAGCCTTTAAAGCAAGAGATTTCCTTTCAACTTTTGCTTTGACTATTTCAGAATCTTTCTTGATGATCATCTCATGGACTTTGAGGTTTCCAAATGAGCCTCATGCAAGAGATATATGATGTTAAGTCTTTCGACTCTTCAATCGCCATGACCTTTGCTCTCCATTTAGGATGTAGAGCCCTAAGAAACTTCCTTACGTAGTTCTTACTAGAATAACCTTCATCAAGAGCTTTAAGACTAGTAATAATAGTATTAAATCTAGCAAAAGCACTATCTATAGATTCGTCTTCGGAAATGACGAATTGTTCATATTGTTGAACCAAAAGGTCGATCTTATTATCTTTGACTTGGCTATTACCTTGATGGGTGATTAACAAAGTTTTCTAAATTTCTTTTGCCGTATTACACATGAAAATTCGTTCATATTCTTTTCTAGGCAAAGCATTGTAAATAACCATTTTGGCTTCATTATTTTTCGCAGCCTCCTTTTTAAACATCACTTTGTTTTCAAAAGGGACAACCTCATCGAGTTTGGTTTTTGGATTTTGAATAATGGGTTGAAAATCACCATTGGTAATAACATGCCAAAGATCTAGATCTTTTGATTTAACATATGTCTCGAATCTATTTTTCCAATAAATAAAACTATCACTTTTAAAAAGTGGTGGTCTTTGCATAGATTGCCCTTCTAGATATTTGTCAGAATCCATAGATCGATCCAAGCTTTAAAATACAATATATTTTAAAAATCTTGAGTGACCTTGGCTCCTGATACCAATTGTAGGAAACTAGAAAGGGGGGTTGAATAGTTTACCGGTTAATTTGACCGTTTTAAAACTTTGCTTATAAAATGCTTTGATTCGAGTTGTATGTCAATCAATCAACAATATGAATCACAACTAAACTCTATCAATATAATGAACTAAGTAAACAATACAATATGAGAGATAGAGAAAGAATCGATCAAACCGAAACCAAGATTTAAGGGTTCGTGCTACGAAGCACCTCTTCTTCCTACTCCACTCCCCGAGTACTTCACTCGAGATTTCACTATGTCACCAAGCTCCCTTTAGGGAGAAAACTGTTACACGTCGCTTACTTTCTTTTCCGACACTAAGCTAGATGTCGAGTCCTAATCTTAGCTAGAACCAATCTAAGACTTCACTAAGTCTTTACACACTCACAAGATATATACTCTTGGATTGACACACAATCCAAATCACAAATACACAATTTACACAATTGGATCTACACACAATCCAATTTACACAACAACACAAAGTTAATATAATAAAGACTTGTGATCTTGAGGAGGAAGAAGGAGATCACTTAATAACAATTCGTATGTAGAAGAATATGATTGTTCTTCTCTTGCACTTGATTAGAAGAAGAAGGGAGGAAGAAAGAATTAATCACTTGAAACAAGATCAAGGTATGTTAGTGATTAAGATATGTGTTTTAGAAAGAAAGAAAGAAGAGAGGAAAGTAGATCTGAGAAAATTCATGGCAAGAGGTTCTGTTTTTCAGATGGGGCGCCCCAGTATTTATAGGAGACAAAAAGAGCCGTTATGCTGGCGACGGTCCCGGCGGTCCCAAATATATTAGGAGGCCGCCAGGCCTATAAAGGGGCCGCCGTATACTACGCTCCTCTTTTTTGTCTTTTTGTGAGGAAGATGTTATCTGTTTTAGAACCTTCCATTTTGGGGGGAAAATCTGATTTCAAATTTATTATTTTAATAATACATTTCTTTTATAAATAAATATTTTTTTTATATATTTTTATAAAAACACTTTTGTAGAAATGTAAGGTTTAAGAAAAATATTTTCTTAATCACTAATCATGTTTAATGATTTCTTCATCCATACCTTAAGTGATTAATCTTAGAAATAGAATTTTACGGTTAGTAATTCATAAACGTTTATTTTTATCGTAAACGTTTTTACATTTTGTTATTATCAAAACATCGAGAGGTCGAAAAATATAAATAACGTTTTTAGACAGTATTTGTATTAACAAAATTAATTACTAATTTAATGCCTTCTTAATCTTACGGCTTTTGCTCGTTCGACTACATAAAACACTAAATTAAATAATTTTTGCAAATTATTAATCACTAATTACTTATTAAATTCCACACTTAATTCACTAAACACAATTTACTTAACAAGCATAAAATTAAACTACTCACTATGCATAATGATCAAATAAGCTAAGTTAAACATTTTATACTAAGTCTACACTAATAAATTAAAAAAGGATAGAAAATGAGACCGAATTGAAAAGCCGCAAATAAACGATAACCACCCGATTTAATAAGCTAAAAAAATATTCAAATTCTATCTAGCTTATTAATCTCTTAAGCTCCACGCCTCATGAGTTGATCGGTACAAAATATTCAAAAACATAAAAACTGTTAATATAAAACAGTTTACAAAAAGTTTGCAACTCAATTCCCATTATCACTAAATCTGTCTACTTTTAAACTTCCAGGCCCAAAAGAAACCAAACACAGCCCAATAGCAAATCGCAGTCCAATAGCAAATAGCAGCCCAATAATGAATTACACAAACCAAACTCAAGCCCAAAGATAATCTACAAGATTGGGCTTATACTACCAATAAGGAATGAGATCAGATTTAACAATGAGAAACAAGATTAACAATTTTTAAGCTAGTCGAAATAAGCTAAAACAACTTTTCTAAAAAAGAAAATAAGCTAATCGACTAGAAAGAGATGAAAATGGAATAAGCTAAAACATTTTGTGATTTTAGCTAAATACCCAAATCGAATAAGCTATAACGGCTTATTCGAACAAGGAATAAAAGCTGAAAAGAAACAACAAGCCCCAACAATTTATTTGATGATCAAACCTAATGAAACTTATTTAACATAAGCCGAATCCCTAAACTTATTTGAGAGCTTATTTAAGCCAAGCTTATTAAAGAAATAAGGAATGAATCGAATGAGCTTTTGATAAAGCTTATTCGGCTTCACACTAGTTTCTAAATTAGCTGGTAAACAAGCCAGAAATAAGCTGATGAAAAGCTTAAGCTCGATAAGCCAAAAATAAACCTAACTTCATTTCATTCCAATAAGTCAAGAGTTACAATAAGCTGAATCTAATAAGCTATTAAGCTTTAACAAATAAACCTAAACTAAAATAAGCTAAATCTAATCTACTCCTAAAACTAATAAGCTAAAATGTAGAGAGTGAAAAAATATGTAAAACTAAATCCTAATGTTGAAAACTTGAGGGGAGCGGGTTATTATATAGCCAAGTGAGGGGTGATTTTTGTAATTTCGCCTACCAACCGCCTTCATTAATTAGCCAATGATTGGCTTGTTTCCTAGTAGCCTTGGATCGCCAAAAATGAGTAAAAAAATCAGCCAACGGATGGAGGCCACGTGGCTTTCTAATACTGCTTAAATTGTATGCATGAATTTTGTTTGTTGGATTATTTTGCATTGTATTTGAAATCTTATAACAAAAAGCCCCGCCACGTGTCCTCATTTTACTTGTCTATTCCTTTTAAGTGCGTTGGCACGTGATGGAGATGATTTAATTTGCAGGCACGTGACAATGACGTCACCATCTCTACTTTAAATCTAATTTTATCATTTTTGTGTTGGGCTTAAAAAGGCTTGTTGGGCCTAACTTGGGCTTATAGATAGCATGGGCTGGTCCGGCCCATTAAGTGGGTTACAGGCTGACCCAATAAGATCCGGGGGCACCGTTGGACTCGAAATTACGCGCTCTTTCCAAGGCATGCTCGGGGGATTTTTCTGACTTTATCTTGATCATGATTAATAAGCACT
Source organism: Tanacetum coccineum (assembly GCA_026074375.1). Taxonomy (NCBI): domain Eukaryota; kingdom Viridiplantae; phylum Streptophyta; class Magnoliopsida; order Asterales; family Asteraceae; genus Tanacetum; species Tanacetum coccineum. The sequence goes on from BQNB010028440.1 coordinate 37,498, forward strand.
CTTGATAGAAACGAACCCGAATATTCCTGTTTTTGCTTAGTTTTCAATCCTTTTACCTGCAAGATATAAAAATACCAAAGAAACATATTTGCAAGATAATTATCTATATTTTAGCATTTTTAGTCCATATAATAGTGTTTTACGGGGTATAAATAATGTGTGTTTTAGCACACATCAAATTCCCCCACGCTAAGACATTGATGGTCCCACACGCAATGTAAATAAAACACGCCTGAGAATAAATAATTTTATCCCCCTTTAACTTATAACCCCTTACAATCAAACAAGAACAGAAAAGGGTTAAGACATAATAAGCAAAGTTAAGTCAAACCAAGACATAACCTTCTAAATCGACTCTATTATATCGAAACCTAAACAAGTAAATAAGCAATTCTAAACTTAAACCAAATACTCTAAGGGCAAATAAGCTAAACTTAATATTTCAAACAATTGTTACCAAACTGTTAAACTAGTTTTCAAAACAATATTTCCTAGTAATAAGCAATCCAAAGCTTAAACTGAATTAAATCCATTTCGCCAAGTTGTAACCAAAACTAAATATCCAAAACTAAATGAAGAAACTAATCTAAATAAGCTAACCAAAATTGAAATAGCCAAGTTAACTAGCCGAAAAAGACTAAACCAAAATCTAAAATAAGCTAACCAAACTATCCTTTAAATTATGAAACTAAGGCTATACTAAATCCGAACCCAATAAGCTGCAAACACCTATCGAAACCATAAGCAGATCAGCCACAATAAGCTAAAACAGAACCGAAAATATGCTAATAACCACAAATCAGATTAGAACTAAATCTACTTTATACCACGAAACAAGCTAATAAAAGGGGAAACAAAAATCAAAATCATAAGAATCTGATAAGCAACATACGAATAAACTTAATCCCGATTAATTCGAATAGAATAAAATCAATAAGCATAAACTCGAATAAGCACACAACCGATCAAAACAAATCCGAATCCAAACTACCTGTAAAAATCTTCATCAAAACCTTCGATTCGTCAAACAACAAACCAGAATCAAAACTAGAAATCCATTACATCCGAATTTAAATGACATAAGAGAGATTTAATCTTAATCTACTCCTACATCTACTGCTAACCTAAGTATAAAACTACATGCGAATGAAAAATACTAAAAGGAAAGAAAATGGAACGATCCAAGATCTGCTACCATTCTACGCTACCCTACTCTAGAAAAATAATAATAAACCGAATATAATAAAAAGTGTAGATAAGATGGGCTTTTAATATTCCTGGGCTTCAACAGATACCAAACTTGGGCTTTTAATATTCCTGGGCTTCAGATTATGCTTGGGCATTAGTTACTGGGCCGGGGATTTTACTTCCAACTGGTGGGCCGAGTCCATTAGATATGGCTATGGGCTGAGTTGTACTTCAAGCAGCTAGGCCTGCATTTGGGCTTGGTACATTTTACTTCAAATCTGGCAATTATTAATAACAATAATGGGTCGGTCCGACCCATATAAATGGTGTCGGGCCGGCCCAATAAAAGATAAAAGCACCGTCGGACTCGAAATCTCGTGCTCTTTCCAATGGCATGCTCAAGAAATATTAACAACTTCGTCTTGATCTCGAAAAACGCATAAACGTCTTCAAATCTTAACCGAAAGTCTCTGTTTTTCGCTTCGTTTTCAATCATTTGTACTTGCAAGACATAAAAACACAAACCAAACATATTTGCAATAATATTAAGCATATTTGATGTTTTTAGTCAATTAGTAGTGTTTTCTGGGTTATAAATGATATGTGTTTTAGCACACATCAAATTCCCCCACATTAAGCTATTGCTGGTCCCACACGCAATGTTTATACTACACGCCTGAAAAGAAATAATTTTATCCTCGCTTAACTAATAACTCCTTCACAATCAAACAAGAACAGAAAAGGTCCATTAAGAAGGTTCAAAAATCATTTATTTTGAAAGCGCCCCCGTTTTAACCAATTAATCAATAATAGATAAAAACTAAGATAAAATTTATTAAAATTATTTAAAAGGCTTTAAGAACGGGAGTTCGTCATCCTTGATTTTCACAATCCCCAAACTAAGCTTAAAACGAAATCACAATTAAATATAAGATTAGATGCTAACACTACTCATAAATGTTAATTGTGTAAGTATAAACTTAACTTTTCGCTCCCTTATTCCTAATTTCCTCTAAGGATTTTTTTTTATTTTTGGTGACAAATAAATTATGTCATTATTCTTATAAAGGTGCCCGGTTTAGACTATAATTAGTTTGAAATCCTTTCCTAAAGAGACGATATGGTAAGAATAAGGTCCACATTAAGGTTCTAATTTCGCATGATTTAGGGGTTATCCTTTTTATTTCATCCGAAACAACTCAACTACGAGTCCAGAGACGGAGGCTTTATTTAGATAACCCCAGAGTTGAAATTTGGCTTAATTATTATTATTAATATTGCAACATTATTATTCCTCGGTCTTTTAGACAACTGACACATTTGGCGTCCTAACCGACAGAGCCAGTAGTCTTATTTCGACCTCGGTAATTTCCTCGACCTTTTTGAAGACTGACACATCGGGCATCCTAAACGACAGAGCCAGTAAACTTTTATCAGTCTCGGATTATTATTATTATTATTATTACTTTCTCCCTTTAAACGACTGCAACATCGGGCGTCCTAATCGACAAGAAACAGTGGTCTTATTTCGGCTTCAGTTTATTACATTATTATTATTTATTATTTTATAGCCAAATTTCAAGTCCTGTGGTCTTTCAACTACCGAGACATCAAGCGTCCTAACCGACAAGACCCGGTAGCCTATTTCCCCACAACACTGACAGAACCTCGATGTGTATCTTACTTTTACCAGAAGGAATCTCTACGAAGGGATTTAAACTAAGAATCGTAAAAACCAAAGTAACTTTATTTATTTATTATAAATTATATAACGTTTATTAAGCTGGTGGGAGCAAATAGCCACAATTAACCTCTATGAGATCTAAAGAGATCCAACTACTCCACGCTTAGCATCCAACTTATATTTAATCTATCATTTTCTATTTTTTGCAAAATTTTAAAGTTAAGCAAACGCTTAGTCTCGAAAGCTAAGGGGAAAGCTAGAGTTCAAGACTTAGTCAAGCCAAATAAAACAAAAACTAAGGTTAAAATAGGGTTGCAAGGGACACATCAGGCACATGTATGATCACATTTAGATAGAAATCACCCTCACACTTAGAACCAAACATTGGCCTCAATGTTCAAAAATGTCGGGTGCCACCCCCACACTTAAGGAGGAAAAAGGAAAATGCTAGTAATTCCAAGTGTGAAAGGGGAAACACAATATATATACATGATCAGGATTGAGGATACCAAAATAAGCAAAAGATCAAAGACCGGGCGATTGAAGGATTGAAAATAAGCACGGGTCTTTACGATCTTAAGGACTCATCCAAGAAAAAACAGTACCACAAACCATAGAAAGAAGCACACCCCCACACTAGGGCTATAAAATCACACACTTATTTATTAAGAAAATAGAAAGAAGAACAGACACGAGTTGCCTCCCGAGAAGCGCTTGTTTTTAACGAGTCCCTAGCTTGACTCGCCCCCGAATTTAGTTATCATTGGGGGACAAATGGAGATCCGGGACATCCATAGCAGGGATTTCCCCTCCATAGTAGTGTTTGATCCGGTGCCCATTTACCTTGAAATTAGGACCGTCAGGTTGGGATAACTTGACGGTGCCATGTGGAAATACTTCAGCAACCGTAAACGGTCCGGACCAGTGGGATTTTAATTTGCCCAAGAAAATCTTTAATCTTGAATTGAAAAGAAGAACACGATCACCGATATGGAATTCTCAGTTTTTGATCTTTGCATCGTGTATCTTCTTTGTCTTTTCTTTGTAGATAAAAAAATTCTCATAGGCCTGATCCCGAAGTTCACTTAATTCATTTATTTGAACTTTTTGGTGATCACCCGCAGTTTTTAAGTCAAAATTAGCCCATTTCAAGGCCCAGTAGGCTTTGTGCTCGAGCTTGATGGGAAGATGACAGGCTTTTCCATATACCAGCTTATAAGGGGTGCAACCGATATGTGTCTTAAAAGCGGCACGAAAAGCCCATAAGGCGTCATCTAATTTACCGGCCCATTTTGCTTGATGCTCGCCTACTGTCCTTTCTAATATCCTTTTTAAACCACGATTGGAAACCTCCACCTAGCCACTCGTTCGAGGGTGATATGAGGTAGAAAGTCAGTGTGTCACACCATACTTTGCTAACACTTTTGCAAACTAATCATGCAAAAATGTGTACCTAGGTCACTGATAATGGCCCGTGGGGTTCCAAATCTCAAAAATAATTGTTTTAAGAATTTCACAACAACTTGGGCGTCGTTAGTGGGAAGCGCTTTAGCTTCAACCCATTTGACAAATAGTCAACAGCCACGAGTATATATCGGTTCCCTCGTGAAGACGGGAACGGGCCCATAAAGTTGATGCCCCAAACGTCAAAGATCTCACAAATCTGAACAGGATTTTGGGGCATTTCGTCCCTTTATGAGATTTTTCCTTGACGTTGACATGAGTCACAGTGTGTGACAAAGTCATGGGCATCGCGGTATATGGTGGGCCATAAAAAATCGGAGTAAAAAACTTTCTTGGCGGTGTAGTTCAGGCCATGATGTCCCCCGATAAGACGATTGTGGCAAGCTTGGAGAATATCCATAGCTTCTTGTCCGTCCACACACCGCCGAATAATCTGATCAGCATAAATCCGAAAGAGATGGGGTTCATCCCAGAAATAATGTCGAACATCCTTATAGAATTTCTTTTTCTTCTGGGATGACATCCCTTTAACAAGCACATTACCCACTAGGTAGTTTGCAATATCGACAAACCATGGGGGTTCATTATCAGGATTAAGAGAAATCATATTTAGGGTCTCGTGTGGAAAATTATCATTCATTTCCGTATCAACGAGATCCCCTTAATGATGATTTTATAATCTGCTTAAATGATCGGCCGCGAGATTCTCTGCTCCTTTTTTATCGCGAATCTTGATATTAAAATTTTGGAGCAGGAGAATCCATCGAAGCAATATCAGCTTAGCATCTTGCTCAGCAAATATGTACTTTAAAGCCGAGTGATCCATATACACTATTGTCTTAGATAAGACAAGGTAAGACCGGAATTTCTCAAACGCGTACACCACGGCTAATAACTCTTTTTTCGTTGTTGTGTAATGCGTATGAGCATCAGATAAGGTCTTACTCGTATAGTGTATAGGCCTGAAATATTTATTATTTCTTTATCCTAAAACTGCTCCTACGAAAAAGTCACTAGCATCACACATAAGCTCAAACGGTAAGTCCTAGTCTGGGGACACAAGGATAGGAGCCTCGGTTAACTTCTTTTTAAGAATCTTAAAAGAAGCAAGACACTCGTTAGAGAAGAAGAAGGGAGTGTCTTTTTCCAAGAGGTGGGTCATTGGTAGGGCTATTTTGGAGAAATCTTGAATAAATCTTCTATAAAAGCCGGTGTGACTGATAAGTGTTAAATTGTATATATTAAATACCCAGGATTTCGCCAATAAAAGCCAAAAATATGCCAAAAGATGGAAATA
>BQNB010028440.1:44322-56653 GCA_026074375.1 Tanacetum coccineum
ATCTTGTTAAGGTGTCGGTGTCATGAGCTTAGAGCATTAATAATTACTTCGACATGAATGTGTTTCATTGTCACCATTTATTTAAATCTTGCGTTCATTCATTTTATTTATACAAACCTATGGATTCACTCAACAATTTGTTGACTTTTTAGCATGTTTAAATCTCAGGTCCGAAGGTGTGATTTTCTGGATGGGAGCCGCGTGGAGATGCTAAAGATGGATTCTGTGTTTTTCTATATTCGATGCTAAATTATTAAACTTAATTTTTATAACCTGTTGTTACTTTTGGAACTATGTGTTGGAACAACTCTTGTGGACTTTTATGTCATGTTGTAAACTTTTGGGACCAATGTTGCAAACTCTGATCTTTATGAAGCATCGAATGAACTTTATTTTAAAACGTCCCTTTTAAGGTCGTTTCCTATTACTTGATTGTTGTGCTATGACGTTGCACCCCAAATGTTATCGTCCCGTTCTTGTTGTCAGATTTTGGGGGTGTGACAAACATCAAACAGCTTTGCGGTTGGTGACTTGTGAGATTCTATATGAATCGAACTTGTGATAATTAGATATCGATTTTGGTCTAGTAAATGAATTGACGGTTTAATCAAAAAGATAGTAACTATCTGATTCACTCTTATTGTGTTGTCTGCTTTGAGACGCTTCGATAATGAGAATGGCTAGTGCGGCTGTAAAACCCTGTCAAGAAGATTCATTTGAATTCTATCTATTCACAGGTTGTATTTATACTGTTTAACGGGGAACTATGTTTATTGCAACCTTATTCGATGAAGCGACAAAGACACTCTCGTCCATATCTGTCAATTATCACTAACGTAAACCTGCAGGTTACACGATGGTGGCGGTACCTCTCTTCAGCTGAGTCAGATTCATTAACACATGCTCATGCTCAAACTACAAAGACATACTATTGGCATCAAGATCCAAGAATCAAGAAAGCTCAAGAATTAAAGACAATGACTTCCGCAAACTCTGATATACAAGATCTTCCTTTAAGATATCAAGTCTATCAAGGAAGATTGTTAGCAAGCTTTCAAGATGATGCAAAGTATGAGCATGTTGGTCAAGACACAAGATCGCAAGGTGGCAAAGACGATCAAGACAAACAAGGAAAAGATTTAAAGATCTAGAAATAAAAGACAAAGTCAGAAGACAATGACAAAGGCTTAAAATCAAAGATCACATGGCATGAAGGAACAAGCCTACAACATAAAAAGACCAAAGATTCAAGAACTCAATGACAAAGCAATCTCATGAAGGTCAAGGAAGCTAGATTCAAGATCTCACCTCAGAAATTCGAAGACCACACATTAGGGGAGATTGTTAGCCTCAATATATGTTTTTGAACATGGAAGCCCAGTTGCAGCAGCAAGCCTCACTTCAGGGGAGATTGTTAGCCTTAAAATATTGAGTCGAATAAGGAAGCTCGGCTACTAAACATGGAAGCATGGTCTTTATTTAATATATGTTTTAATAGGCTAGTTACGGGTATCGGGCTCGTTATTTAATCTAATATTGTAAGCGTTGTGGGCTTAAAGCCCAAGTAATCCCGAGCGCGACCCAAGTCAAATACCACAGCCCATAAAGCCTTATATGGCTGGCCCATTTAAGTGGTATAAGTACCCCTCTCCAAGTGTGAAGAGGGTGTTGGTTCTCATTTGTATTTCTCTCATTTTGCAAGAATTCAAGCATTCCTCTTTTTCTCTCTACTTTCTCTCTCTAACTTCTTCATACTTTTCTTCTCTTTTTCTTATCTTATTTCCTTGTAAAACTTAAAGCCTATGAAATTTCAGTTGTCAAAGAGAAACATGATGAGTTAGTCAAACAAAGTCTTTTAACAAAGTCACATTATGAAGGTCTTGTCAAAGAGAAAACTAAGGTGATAACGGATTTGAAAAGTAACAGAATGTGAATTTCTTACACGAAAGCTTTCTAAACAAACTAAAACTGTTAGTAAAGAAGTTTATAATGAGCTCTCACAAAGTTTTGCTAAATTAGAAAAACACTCGATTTCTCTTGAACTTGCTTTATAACAATGTAAAGAGCAAATAAAAAAATGACAAAGTTTACAAAGAAACAACATCAAATGTATTTCAAAAAGAACGTGAACAATATCATGAAATACAAGATTTGAAAGCCCAATTGCAAGACAAGAACATTGCCATAAGTGAGTTAAAGAAACTTATCGAGAAATGCAAAGGAAAATCTATAGAAACTAACATTGATAAACCATCTGGTGTTCGACAACCAAATGGTCAAAGGATTCCAAAACCATTAGTTTTAGGAAAACCGGATCCTTTTTCAGACTCTCTTAAGAGGAAAAGGTTTTCAAAGAGAAAGTCGGTTCCAAAAACTAACATGTTAGAGAGTTTATTAAAACCAGTCACTACACAGATTTTACCTCAAATAGCAAGGCAAGCTGTAAGAAACACAAATGTGATTAAACCAGGAATGTATCGAATTGACACTAGGACAACACAAACTAGAGCACCACAGTTGTCTCAAACTTCTAGGAATACTAATCCTTGCATGTCAACCTCTACAGGAGTAACTCACAGAACTAGTGTTAGCAGACCACAGCTTAAGAGCACTCAAATGAAAGATAAGGTCATGCCAAACAATAGTCAAGTGAATCTTAAGAAGACTGAAGTAGAAGACCAACGTAGGATTTCTAGTAATTCTAATAAAAAAAGTTTGTAACTGCGTGTAATGACAGTTTAAATTCCTGAACTTTGAATGTTAATGATGTTTGTGCTGCTTGTGGAAAATGTTTGTTTAATTCGGATCATTATGCTTGTGTTTCTAAATTTTTAAATGACGTGAATGCTAGAACTAAGAAGCCTAATGTAGTGCCTATTAGTACTAGAAAACCCAAACGTCAAGCGAACAAATCTGTTGCAACACTCCCTAAGAAAACAGTTGCATCAGAATCCACTATCCAAAATTCCAGGAGTTACTATAAGATGCTTTATGAGAAAACTAGTAAGGCATGAAAATGGTGGATAGAACAACAATGCCCATCTGGATATAAATGGGTTCCTAAGAAAAAAATAAAATGGGTGCCTAAAACTAAGAATGAAAATGTGAAAAAGATAGTCAGCCTTGCCAAAGATAATGTATCTAGGATAACTAATGTCTTGAAACTCACAAATTCTTTAAGATCCAATTTGTCAAATTTTCCATCGTCCTCTAATTCTCTTGCAGATTGTTCAAATCATCTTATTCATTGTTGACTTTGGATGCACAAAGCATATGACGGGTAATCTAAAGCTGTTGTGCAATTTTGTTGAAAAATATTTGGGTATCGTTCGTTTTGGCAATGATCAATTTGCTCCAATTCTTGGTTATGGAGATTTGGTTCAAGGAAATATCACGATCAACAGGGTTTATTATGTCAAAGGCCTCAATCACAATCTCTTCTTGGTTGGTCAATTTTGTGATGCGAATTTGGAGGTTGCTTTATGAAAATCTACGTGTTTCGTTAGAGATCTTCAGGGAAACAATTTACTCACCAGTAATCGTGGATCTAATCTTTATACAATTTCCCTTCAAGAAACCTCTTCATCCACTTTAATCTATTTCATCGCTAAAGCCTCACCAACGCAAGCATGGTTATGGCATCGAAGACTTTCTCATCTTAATTTCGACTACATTAACTTGCTGTCAAAGAAGGATGTCGTGATTGGTTTACCAAAACTAAAATATGTCAAGGATCGACTATGTTCCTCTTGTGAAGTGAGTACATCAAAAAGAAGTTCATTCAAGACCAAAGCTGTTCCAAGTTCAAAAGGACAGCTAAATTTGCTTCATATGGACTTATGTGGTCCAATGCGGGTTGCTAGCATAAATAGGAAGAAATACATTCTGGTATTTGTAGACGACTACTCCAGATATACTTGGACTCTATTTCTAAGATCCAAGGATGAAACACCAAAAGTTCTAAAATATTTCCTCAAGATGATTCAACAAAATCTTCAAGCCCCTGTAATTTCTGTTCGAACTGACAGAGGCATCAAGTTCTTAAACAAGACACTACATGCATACTTCAAAGAAAAAGGAATTGAACATTAAACTTCTACTCCTCGAACACCTGAACAGAATAGCGTTGTTGAAATACGAGACCGTACTCTGGTCGAGGCTGCTTGAACGATGCTTTCAGCTTCTAAACTTCCTTTATTCTTTTAAGATGAAGCAATTACAAGAGCATGCTATACTCAAAACAAATCAATCATAATCCCATCACATGAAAAGACTACATACCACGTCATCAATGAAAGGAAACCTTTAATTAGACACCTTCACATCTTTGGTTGTATTTGTTACTTAACCAGAGATGGTGAAAATCTTACAAGATGAAAGAAAAAGGGGATCCATGGATTCTGGTAGGATACTCAAGTCAGTCTAAGGGATATCGAAGTTACAACAAGAGAACCCGATTAATAGTTGAATCCATACATATTAAGTTTGATGAAATCAAAGAGATGATAGAGACGTCTATTGATACTAACACTTCAGGCCTCCTTCTCCAACGACAAAAGGCGTCAGACTATGAAAACTCTGACCCAGTACCATAATTACAAAATGTTTCTCCTTCAGCAGATACAACTGCTTCGTCACAACAAGAGTTTGATCTTCTATTCGCTCCTCTATATGATGAATTTTTCACTGCAGGTACTTCAAGTGTCAACAACTCTTCTTCTCCCATTGAAAATTTCTAAACAACAAGACACACCACCTACAACGAATATTCAACCTTCAACGGAATCAGAAATGACAACTCCAACAAATGTTAATGCTAAGGAAAAAAAAACACCAATAATCAAGCAAAAATTCAAGTAGACAATGCGCATGTTGACGACAATGACTTTTACAACGTCTTCAGTACACCAGTACGTGAAGAAGCAGAGTCATCCTCTCGCTATGTTGATCTGTCAAATATGTACATATTCTACCAACCTCGTCAATCTGAACACCGATGGACAAAATATCACCTGTTATCTCAAGTTTGTAGAAATCCAATGAAGCCAGTGCAAACAAGAAGACAATTTCCAATAGATCCTGAAATGTGTATGTTCGTGCTCACCGTGAGTATTGTCGAACTGAAAAACATTAAGGAAGCAATGGCTGATTCTACATGGATAGAGGCAATGCAGGAAGAGCTTCATCAGTTTGACAGACTACAAGTCTGGGAACTCGTTGACAAACCCTTTGGCAAAACTGTTATATAGCTAAAGAGGTTATGGAAGAACAAGAAGACAATTTCCAACAGATCTTGAAATATGTATGTTCGTGCTCACCGTGAGTATTGTCGAACTGAAAAACATTAAGGAAGCAATGGCTGATTCTACATGGATAGAGGCAATGCAGGAAGAGCTTCATCAGTTTGACAGACTACAAGTCTGGGAACTCGTTGACAAACCCTTTGGCAAGACTGTTATATAACTAAAGTGGTTATGGAAGAACAAGAAGGATGAAGATCAAATTGTCATTCGCAATAAGGCATGACTTGTAGCTAAAGGATATGCTCAGGAAGAGGGTATTGAATTCGAGGAATCATTTTCTTCAGTTGCTCGCTTGGAAGCCGTTCGGATTTTCGTCGCCTATGCTGCACACAAGTCCTTTCTAATTTATCAGATGGACGTGAAAACGACATTTCTTAATGGTCTACTGAAGAAGGAGGTTTATGTTGTACAACGAGATGGGTTCGTTGATCCTGGTCATCCAGAAAAGGTTTATCGTTTAAGAAAAGCTATATATGGATTAAAATAAGCTCCGAGAGCATGGTATGATGAACTCTCAAATTTCTTGATGTCCAAAGGTTTTACTAAAGGTACAATTGACCCTACTCTATTCATGATAAGATACGGGGAGGCCATTCTACTTGTGCAAATTTACGTCGATGACATTATTTTTGTGTCTACAAACCCAAAATTTTCTAAAAGATTTGAAAAATTAATGCACAGTAGATTTGAGATGCCCTTAATGTGGGAAATGAAATTCTTTCTAGGACTATAAATCCACCAATCACCAAGAGGTATCTTTATCAATCAGGCCATGTACGCTTTAGAAATACTTAAAAAGCATGGTATGAAAAAATGTGATAGCATTGGTACACCAATGGCTATGAAACCTAAACTGGATGCAGACTTGAGTGGAAAACTTGTAGACCAAACTAACTACCGTAATAAAATTAGGTCACTCATTTATCTGACATCTAGTAGACCAGACATCATGCAAGCAGTATGTTATTGTGCACGTTATCAAGCACGTCCGACTGAAAAACATCTAAAAGAGGTTAAACGGATCTTTCAATACTTAAGAGGTACCATTAACATGCGACTCTGGTATCCGAAGGATTCTGGATTTGAACTAACAGCTTTTTCAGATGCCGACCATGCCGGATGTCTTGATACTCGTAAAAGCACTTCTGGAGGAATACAGTTCCTAGGTGATAAATTAGTCAGCTGGATGTTAAAGAAGCAGGATTGCACTGCAATGTCATCAGCAGAGGCAGAGTACGTGGCGTTATCTTCAAGTTGTGCTCAAGTAATGTGGATGAGGACACAGCTTAAGGATTATGGCTTCAACAATAATAATATACCGTTGTATTGTGACTCTCAGTTAGCCATAGCAATCTCATGCAACCCCGTGCATCACTCTCGTACCAAGCACAACCATACTCGATATCACTTTATCAAGGAACGGGTTAAGAATGGTATAAATTAATTGTATTTTGTCAGAAATGAATATCAATTAGCTGATATGTTTACTAATGCCTTACCCAAAGATAGGTTTTAGTATCTTGTCAGACGAATTGGTCTGAGATGTTTGACTCCAGCAGAACTGGAGGTTCTGGCAAATGAATCTGCTTGATATAATTCATCAAAAATTGAATTGTAAATATTTTTAAGAAAAGCAAAATACAAAAATATTAAACCTATAAAAACATATACAAAAAGATAAAACTTCAAAAAGAAAATACAAAATCAAAAAATCAAAAATTTCCAAAAAGAATCGTCTCGACATGTCTCTTAGGATAGATAACATTTACGTACCTAGAAATGTTGATTAGCATTGACACGGGCGTGTAAATGAAGTTCGAGCAAGAGTTTAAATGCTTTCAAAACATGTCATTTCTAATTTTTCTTTATGACTTGTGATTTCTCTCATATTGCAACTCGGACTCGAACGACAAAGGAGAGTGTACGCTTCAGTACGCTTACCCTTAGCATTAGAACTTAGAAGAGAAGTCTTCCAACATGATGTTTTTCAAAATTGGGTGCTCAACACTACCTCACCCTTAATTTTATATTCATTTTAAAACTTGGTATCATTTTTTTGGTGTCAAACATATGTAAAATTGAGGAGGAGCAATAATAAAAAGTTCCATATAATTCATACTAATAATATTTTCTCCCCACAAAATTTTCAAGACAAATTTTAATCACTTGGTATTTCAAAGACTAAATGATTTAGTATTTAAAATAAGGGGAGAAATGTAATTAAAATATAATCTAGAAAATAATAAGTGATCTAATCGACTCAAAGTGCTTTATACTCTTCGGAAAAGGTTTTATGGTTACAATCTTATACCCAACAAGATCTTAATTCATGACAATTCTAAAGTCATAAGGTGGTTAGGTTAGGCATTAGTCCTATGATCCAACCAGAACTGGAGGGATCTACCCAAAGACATTCCATAGTTAGAAATAGCAGTCCTTAGGTATGATTGGAGATGAATGAGAATAAGGGAATAATGCCAACTAAGACATGAGTTAACACTGGAACAATCATAACAGGATGTTAGTAATGACGTCTTATTAAACATTGAAGGGGTTGAAGAATGAAAAAGAAATGTATGGATAAAGGGTGAAAAGAAAGAAGCCCTCCACATACTTTAGGCAGAAACCAAGTCAATACATATGCTATCAGTCTTCACAAAGATGAATTCTGGTATTGAAGAATGACATCATCGACCCAGTGATGCAATGCATAACCCTTCCCAGCCATTCAAGTTTCTCTCAACAGATACTTGTCTCATTTGTCATGGAGATACACACGATTTCTATTAACTTTCTCACTCTGAATTAGTTGATATTGAATTGGTGGCAGTCTGCTCTATCCTTCGAGTACTAAAACCAAAACATACTAATCGAGTCTAGAGCCAAGAGATCAATAAAATAAATCTCATTATGACACATTCCATGACAAACACTTGTTGAACATCATCAAGTTCATAAGCTGTAAACAACAGTCCTACGCATTATCCTTATGATTTTGTCAGAACATGAGAGTGATACTCTTAAGTATTCACAATGACGATGGAAATCCTTCCAGAGTCAACATCAAACAGCTCTACGGTAGGTGACTTGCGAGATTCTATATGAATCAAACTTGTGATAACTGGATATCGATCTTGGTCCAATAAATGAATTGACGATTTAATCAGAAAGATATTAACTATCTGATTCACTCTTATCGTGTTGTCTGCTTTGAGATGCTCAGGTAACGAGAATGGCTAGTGCAGCTGCGAAACCCTGTCAAGAAGATTCATTTAAATTCTATCTGATCACATGCAATATTTATACTGATTAACAAGGAACCGTGGTTATTGCAACCTTATTCGATGAAGTGACAAGGACACTCTCGTCGATATATGTCGATTATCACTAACATAAACCTGCAAGTTACATGGTGGTGGTGGTACCTCTCTCCAGCTGAGTCGGATTCATTACCACATGCTCATGCTCAAACTACAAAGACATACTATTGGCATCAAGATCCAAGAATCAAAAAAGCTCAAGAATTAAAGACAAAGACTTCCGCAAACTCTAATATACAAGATCTTCCTTTAAGATATAAAGTCTATCAAGGGATATTGTTAGCAAGCTTTCAAGATGATGCAAAGTATGAGCATGTTGGTCAAGACACAAGATCGCAAGGTGGCAAAGAGGATCAAGACAAACAAGGAAAAGATTTAAAGATCTCGGAACATGCTCCGATAATAAAAACAAAGTCAAAAAGACTATGACCAAAGGCTCATAGGATGATAGATCACAAGGCGTTTTGATAGGAACAAGGTACAACATCAAAAGACAAAGATTCTAGCAACTCAACAGATATTGCAATCTTAAGAAGTTCAAGGAAGCTAGATTCATGATCTCTCTAGGAATTCGGATGACCTACACATTAGAAGGGAGATTGTTTTGCCTTAATATATGTTTTTGAACATAGAACTCTCAGAAATCAGCAAGGAAGCCTCGCTTAAGGGGAGATTTGTTAGTCTCAAAATATTGAGCTTGAAAAGGTAATGCTCGACTACTTAAACATGTGAAGCAACTGGTCTTTTTTTATATATATGTTTGTAATTGGCTAGTTACGGGTATTGGGCTCAGTTACTGTTAATCTAATATTGTAAGGCTTGTTGGGCTTAAAGCTCCAAGTAAGCTCGAGCCATGACCCAAGTCATCTAATACTCCACGGTCCATAATAGCTTATATCTGGCTGCTATTTAAGTGGTTGAATAACCTTTATCAAGTGTAGAGGGGTGTTGGTTTCTCATATAAGGCTATAGACAGAGGTAATGTAGTGTTTGGAAGTAACACTAAAAGAAAAATCTTTAGAAAAGGTACAATCACTCATAACTCTCCTACTATTCATGATGTTAGCCATGTAGAAAATCTTATCTTTAACTTACTTAGTTTAGGACAAATATGTGATAAAAATGCAAAGTACTATTTAGTGACACCGGTAGTGAAATACTTAAAGATGACATTACCATAGGAAGAGGGATTAGGAAAAATGGTCTTTATATAATAAAAATGGGAAACTCTCCCAAAGATAGTCTTTGTCTAACATCGATAGATGATAATTCGACCTTATGGCATCGAAGATTGGGTCACGCCAATATGCGACTTATTTAATCGCTATCATCTAAAGAGCTTGTTAGGAACTTGCCTAAACTAAAATTTAAAAATCATTTTTGTGACTCTTGCAACATTAGAAAACAAGTACATGCAAGCCATAAGGCTAAAAACATGGTTTTAACAACTAAGTGTCTAGAACGTCTTCATATGGACTTGTTTGGTCCATCGGCTGCCCAAAGTTACGGAGGTAACTTCTACACTTTGGTCATTGTCGATGACTACTCAAGATACACTTGGACAAGATTTTTAAAACACAAAAATGAAGCTTTTGACCACTTTGAAATTTTAAGTAAAAAGATTCAAGTTCAAAAGGGTTGTCCTATCATCTTAATCCGCACAGATCATGGTCGGGAATTAGATAATGAAGTACAATTTGGAGCATTTTGTGATGCTAATGGTAACACTTATAACTTTTCGGCTCCTCGTACTCCACAACCAAATGGGGTAGTTGAACGTAAAAACCGTACTTTACAAGAAATGAGTAGAACCATGCTTAATGAACAATCAATCCCTCAAAAGTTTTGGTGTAATGTCATCGACACCTTCACATATATCCTAAATAGAATCTTAATTAGACCTTTCCTAGGAAAAATTCCTTATGAGGTTTTCAAAGGTAAAAAGCCTTCTTTAGAATACTTCAAAATTTTCGCTAGCAAATGTTTCATTCTTAATACCAAGGACTATCTCACCAAATTTGACCCCAAATCTACCGAGGGCATATTTCTTGGTTACTCACCTAATAGTAAAGCATATGTAATTCTTAATAAAGAACCCATGAGGGTCAAAGAATCTCTAAATGTGAGATTCGATGAAAGTCCACCTCCAAAGTCATCACCTTTAGTAGATGATGATATAATAGAAAATCAAATCATAGAAAACCAAATACAAGACATAGAAATAAAGGAAAATGAACCATTAAACAAAGAAATTGTTAACATCAAGGAAACCAAAGACCATCTCATAGATTCGGTTATAGGTAAGCTTAATGAAAGAACCTTAAGATCTCAAGTCCAAAGTCAAAGTAACTTATTTTGTTTCGTGTCTTCCATAGAACCTAAAGATGTCAAAGAAGCCATACAAGACAAAAGTTAGACTATGGCTATGCAAGAAGAAGTAAACCAATTTAAAACAAATGATGTTTGGACTCTTGTTCCTCCTCCTGATAACCAAACCATAATAGGCACTAAATGGGTATTTAAGAATAAACTAGATGAAAATAGTGTCGTATCTAGAAACAAAGCTAGACTTGTTGCACAAGGATACAACCAACAAAAAGGAATAGATTTTGATGAAACCTATGCTCCCGTAGCAAGATTAGAATCTATAAGAATCCTCCTTGCTTATGCTTGTGCACATGACTTCAAACTTTTTCAAATGGACGTCAAAAGTGCTTTCCTAAACGGTTTTATAAATGAAGAAGTCTATGTTGCTCAACCTCCCGGCTTTGTCGACTTTGAAAAACCCAACCATGTCTTTAAACTTAAAAAGGCTCTTTATGGTCTTAAACAAGCACCCAAAGCTTGGTACGATAGACTCAAGGCCTTTCTCCTTGACCATATGTACACCATGGGCTTGGTAGATAACACTCTATTTACCAAGAAAAAGGATTCACATATCATCATTGTCCAAATCTACGTGGACGACATCATCTTCGGATCAACTTGTCAAGACCTTTGTGATGATTTTTCAAAAATCATGCACGACGAGTTTGAAATGAGCATGATGGGTGAATTGAACTTCTTCCTTGGGTTACAAATCAAACAACTAGAATATAACATCTTTTTTAACCAATCCAAACACATCAAGGAAATGCTCAAGAAATTTGGTCTAGAAGACTCCAAACCAATCAAAACCCCTATGTCATCCGAAACCAAACTCATCAGGGACGAAGACGGGGAATCCGTTGATGACACAAAGTATCGTGGCATGATTGGTAGTCTTCTCTACCTAATGGCTAGTTAGCCGGACATTATGTTTAGTGTTTGTCTATGCGCCCGTTTTCAAGAAGTTCCCAAAACCTCTCATCTAGAAGCGGTAAAAAGGATCTTTAGATACATTAAGGAAACAACTCATTTAGGATTATGGTATCCTAAAGGAACGGGGGTAGAAACCATTGTTTACGCCGACTCTGATCATGTGGGAGACTATGTCGATTGCAAAAGCATAAGCGGTATGTGCACATTCATGGGATGTTGCATCACATCATGGTTCTCCAAGAAGGAAACAGCCCTAGCCATTTCTACCACCGAAGCAGAATATGTTTCCGCCTAGAAAGCTTGCCAACAAGCTTTATGGATAAAACAAGTGTAAGAACCCGAATTTAAGGTCATTATTTATTTTGACTTATATATTTATTTTCTAAATTTTAGAAAATATTCTATTTT